>JAOWAW010128638.1:0-11740 GCA_028565695.1 Nicola tetela
ATTTAATCCGACAGGAAGACATGATTGTCATGGTCCTACTAAGCTCACGTAGTGGAAATTGGCTGGAATTCCCGCAGGGAGCATCTTGAAAGGCAACAACACACATCTCCTATAGCTATCCACTGAGGCACCTCAGACAAACAGCAGAAAGTAAAGTAACATTTGAGTGTAGTTGCTTACAATAAATATTACCTTAGTGAGCAATGCATTCTTCTGGTGGTCCTGGTAACCTAGCTCAAGTTGTAGAACCATTAAAACACTAGAAACCTCTTGTGAAAGATTGTGTGTGACAGAGAGACGCAAGATATATGATAGATAGAAAGATAGAGAGCGAGAAAGAGAGAGAGGGGGAGAAACAGACAAAGAGAGAGAGAGAGAGAGAGAGAGAGAGAGAGAGAGAGGAGTGAGAGGAGGTACATATACTGAGAGATCTAGAGAGAACTGAAAGAGGGAGAGAGAGTTAGAGAGTCTGACAGAGAAAGAGAAAGGGAGAGAGACAGAGATACAGAGGCCAAGAGACTTTGAAAGAGAGACAGTGCGTGCACACACACACATACAAGAGAGAGAGAGAGAGGAGAGAGAGAGCGCACACACATGAGGGAGGGAGAGCATACACTAGAGACAGCACGCACGCAAGACAGTGTCTGTGTGTGTGAGAGAGAGCAAGAGATGGAGATAGATACATGTATATTGATAGAGAGAGAGAGAGCGCAAGAGATAGATAGATAGATAGAGAGAGAGAGAGCATGTGAGAGAGTTAGGGACAGACAGATATAAAGATTGAATGAGAGGGAGAGCAACAGAGCTCAATGAGAGAGGTAGTTAGAGAGAAAGAGAGAGAGAGAGACATGGAGATAGCTAGGGGGAGAGAGGTGGAACAAGAGAGAAGGAGAGAGAGAGAGAGAGACAGACAGACAGAGTCTGAAAGACAGGGAGAGTTCAAGAAAGACAGATAAAAACAGAAGAGAGTGGTGGGTGAGGGTGATGGTAACAGGTCAGAAGTTTCTGTGCCATATTTTTTTGTGATTTTCATTCAATGCAGTCTATTTTGGGAGGAATTCTGTGCTGTAGCTGTGCCAGTCCAACAATAGAGAGATTAGGTCACTTGTGAATCGCGCCCGTGTGAGGGTCCACGTCACGGACCGGGTGCAAGTCCCGTTTCCTGCCAATTTCACTCGTGAAAATCAAATGTGAAGGACGAGTCAGGGCATTCTCACTTGTGAGCACCGTCCGAGTTGATCTGGATCACCGCTGAACTCTTACCACAAGATTACATGACGCCATTTTCCATATTGCTATGATGACTAGATTTTCACGTGAGCTGCACGTGCGGAACCCATAAACAAGTCACCTAACCTCAATCTCCATTTGTGACAAATTGTTCATGACCCGCACAACGCTCACTTGTGCGAAACTTGTGTACGAGCGACCTAACCTCTCTAATACCAAGGGTAGGCCAATACCTTTGGCCACTATAAACACAAGATCACGCTGTATGTGAGTACATACCAATAGATAGGTGTATTTACAAGGATCACGCTGTATGTGAGTACACACCGATAGATAGGTGTATTCACAAGCATGACACTCTATGTAAGTACATACCAGTCCATACCACTAGATAGATGTATACACAAGGATCATGCTGTATGTGAGTACATACCAATAGATAGGTGTGTTCACAAGCGTGACTCTCCATGTGAGTACATACCAGTACATACCGCTAGATAGATGTATATGCAAGGATCACACTGTATGTGAGTGCATACCAGTGTGTACAAGTAGACTGATGAATACACAGACATGTAATTCAAATCAAATCAATATGGGAAGTGAAGCCTTAGCAAAGTGGAAAAAAACGCCAACATGTCCTGACCAGGATTCGAACCAGGACCTTCAGCTTATGCGGCTGATACTCTACCACTTGAGCTATCAGGACTGGCCTACCTCCGGTCGGTCCGGTAGATGCTTTTAACCACCCCGCCTCTGCTTCACAACATAGGCCTATTGCAGGCCCACTGACTTTTCCTGCTCCCACCAGGTTGGGACGGCTTGGCGTTTTTTTCCGCTTCGTTAATACTTCACTTCCCATATTGATTTGATTTGAATTACATTCACTCCCACCCTTCAATATCTAATATTTAATTCGTCCTTTGTCCATGCACGATGCTCAATGGCAACTGTGATGGTCCCTGGTGGGAGCAGGAAAGTCAGTGGGCCTGTGATAGGCCTATGTTGTGAAGCAGAGGCGGGGTGGTTAAGAGCGTCTCCCGGACCGACCAGAGGTAGGCCAGTCCCAATAGCTCAAGTGGTAGAGCATCAGCCGCATAAGCTGAGGGTTCTGGTTTGAATCCTGGTCAGGATGAATTGGCGTTTTTTTCCGCTTCACTAATGCTTCACTTCCCATATTGATTTGATTTGAATTACATACACTCCCATCCTTCAATATCTAACACAGGCATGTATTACATTGTATGTGAGTGCACTGTGTACATCTCCTGTTGTCATAGTTACCCCTTGTCTCACCTGCTCTGGTACACCATCTCTCCACATGCTCTTCATTGCCAGCTGCAAACCACTGCACAACAACACTGAACACAACAAACGAAAAGACAAGTATATCTTCACTCATACGAGCACACAGGTTTGTGAAACAAAAGCATGTGGCACTGGTAGAGAATTTTCAGAGCTCAGCCTGTGCAACCAAAAAGTAACCATCACTCTAATCAATTTATGCTCCAATTCTCAAGTGTGCAGTCAAATCAAACAGTTAAGCAAGCACCCAATCACATCTATACACCCAGACAAGACATAGCACATAATGGCTATATATATACATGTATATTGTAATTGCTGTCTTGAAGCGATGAATAAATTGTACATCTAAGTTCCAATCATTAATCTCTCTTACATCTCAACAAATGTTCTCGGTAAAGCTTATTCTGTCAACAATTGAACAGAGCTGCCAACACAAGCAAGTTTAGTACAGATATTGCTTCCAAAACAAAAGAGAAGAAAAAAGCAAAACATGTATTTGACATAAATTTTCTGTGCAAATGCTATAAAACCAAGAGGGTCATATTAATCACAATCACTCAGGATAATAAATAAGTAGTCTGCTTGTGTGCTAATACCACACAGACAAAGACCACAAGTAAGGCACCACATACATTGGTGAAACAGGTTGCATGCTATGCCGCAAATGATGCAATATCGTTCAGCTATCAGATACAATGGAAATACACTGGTGGCTAGTCAATTTTCGCACCCTGGACACTGCCCACCGGTTTGTGTGTTGGACTTAGCACTGGCTGGGATGATTCAGCAGCGCATACTGGAAAGCAGGTTGATTTTGCACTTGCGGAAATTATGCAACGTCACGGTGCTGAATAGAGACAATTGTACCAACATACTCTTATTTTAGCACCTCTGATAGGCGACGTTTTCACACTCATTGCCTTCACTGTCATTCTCCTCCTGTTATTATTATACTGCTACTGACCTCCTACTCTCTCAGAACCTAATGAAGCCCCATGGGCAAAACGCTGTTCTTCTTCGATCCTCTTCTCATCCCTCCTTTCTCTTGCTTCTCTCATGGGTTGATAGATACCTACGCTTCAAGATCACCTCACCACATGATGTCACAAGATCCTTTTCATCCAGAAGATGAAGGCTGAGACAGTACATTGACTGGCTTGCATGGCTGCACTGGCTCAGTTGGTTCACCCTGTCAGCACAGTGTTTGACTGCACACCACGCACAAGAATACATGTACTGGTACACTATGTACCAGTGACTACATAGCAGATATGTCGCTACCCACGCACAGACTGTAGATAAGCTTGGCTATGGATAGCCTGTGGTCTGGTGTGTCTGCAGGTGGATGAAACTTTGTCACTTCAATTTGTATTTGAAAAAATTGAAGTTCTGGAGGGTGAGGCAGCTGCAGTCCACCCTGGATTCACTACCCACTGTGGAGATAGGTGGTGAGCAACAGGGAACAATAGAAGTAGGAGAAAAGGTCGGAGGAATCAACCACATTTGTTGATGTTTTGATACTTTGTTTTCCACAAACAAAATGTGGAGCATAACCAATGTGGCATTCACAGTCAGCACACCGTACACCTAATAAGCCATTTTAGATCATTTAGAAGTGTACACTGTACAAAGCACTTGAGATTACATAAGGGCTGAAATGGTTCTGCACTTTCCCTTATCAGTTTGATCCACTTTTATTGACTCCCGATCAGTTCCTCTTATTGGTTCTGACCTACAAACCTTGAACAAAATTCCCACACCACAGAACGACTGGATTGAACAAAATTCACACACCCCAGAACGACTGGATTGAACAAAATTCACACACCCCAGAACGACTGGATTGAACAAAATTCACACACCCCAGAACGACTGGATTGAACAACATTCACACACCCCAGAACGACTGGATTGAACAAAAGTTTGCACACATCCTTCCGTGTCCATCCGAGAAAACATGTTTCATAATGTTAAGATCAATCTAGAGGTAAAAAATGATGGTAAATTCCTGACAGTGAAAGGGCTGATAATAATGCACCACACATGCCTAGTCCCAAAGTTTGAGACCACGCTGGTTTCTGGTTAACCGGCTACACAACTTCGAGTCGATGTGCTGGGCAGGGGCAGGAGTGTGCACGTGCTAATACTGATGTGATACGATTACTGTTGGTCTCACATTGATCCTACATTTCACAGTGTTGCAGCCTTCTTATTGCAGTCTCATGTTGTGGTCTGGCTCAACACAGGCATGCGTGGGTGTACATGTGATTACCTGAGCAACATTGAGTTGATGACCACATGTTGACATTGACTGGCTACCTTCTCTATACCGTGGTAGACTGGTAGACTCTCATCTCAATGCAAGCATACAGTACAGCATCCAGCAGTGCTAGATGCTGTACTGTATGCTAAGCATAGACATGCAGCGAATACGCACTTGGCACACTTCAACCAACTCAGAAAGCATCATCGCTTAAGGCAATGGCAGCACATTACATTTTCCATGGCGTAGCATCACTAGGTTTACTTGTGAAATTGTATTCGCATGTGAAGCCTGAGCCCGGCTACTATGAAATTGATAATCCGATAAAAAGAAAAGTACAACCTATACTGAACATAAACGAGTCCAGAACTGGTTGCAGTATTGAACAGTCAAACCACTTTAGATAATATAGAAGCGCACACTATAGAAACCACTTTAGATCATAATAGAAGTGGTGATAAAACCACTCACTTACTATCTGAGAATGGTGACAAACCCCTTGTTTGCTGACAAAGCCACAAGAAGCGCTGTTGATCAAGGTTATACTCCTCTAATGCATGTGACAAGCAAACAGCCATTTGTACCTCAGGCGACTGTCTGACACAGGAAAAGAATCAAAGAAAAAAAAAACAGTTTAACACCCTTCTGAATCAAAAACCTTATTTGCAAGAAAATGAAGAATGAAGGAGAAGAATACATAGACGTAGACAGCATAAATTATAGAGTGAAATGGGAGAGAAGGAGTGAGTGATATTGTTAATATAGCAAGATTCGCACAGAGTTAACTGCCAATATCAATATGTTAATTACCATAACTGAAAGTTTTCTGCACACCTGCAGTCTTGACTGGTGTCACAACATATCTGTGTCCTTCGTGTGGACATAGTTTCCTGGCCCAAACTAGGCCTATCACGAAGAGTCTGTACAAACTGACACAGCACTCAGGCACGACTGACAGAAACATACTAAAAACAACAATGCTGACCAACACACACGACTATGCAATGATACTCATTTCAGCTCAACTCTAATGCTTCAGAAAAAATCAAAAGTGTTGAAATCATGAGCCTGAATATGGCTAGTTTTTTCCAGGGAGTATTCTCTGAGCTTGCATGTGTTAGGCCACATGCATTATTGTCTATGTTTCTTGACACTGTACACTTTATGTAAAACCAGACATTTTCATGGAGGGTATTGCTTGTGTTTTGGGGAAACCAGCTGATCTGGGCAATATTCACAAGGTCTGTTCCAGTCAGTTTAGCATTACTATAGCTAGCCTGGCACATTCTTCAGTCTTATTCACATGTCTAAAGCTCATGATTTCTACGGCCATCTATGAAATTTGCAAAAATTTCCCTCCCAAAAAAATGTCCCGTTTAACAGTAATTTTCTGCAGGGATAGACACACAGAAAAAGAATAAAACATCTACTGAACATTGGACTCTCCATAAACTGTTATACATGTTTGCCCGTATACTGTATGTGCGACTTGAAAGTCAAGAATAATAGCCAGATCTCAAGCCAACATGAGCATGGTCAAAGCAACTAATATTCTAACATCCAAACTACAGCCCGTGAAATCTGCCCTTGTTATAATTAATTTTATGATTTCATTCCTGAACACTCGTTACATGCATGTTCAATGATATCATTTTTCCTGATGTTCAGGACAGTATGTTTAGATGGCCATAGTCGGGTAATGCCCTTTAAAAACTGGGCTTCATTGCAAGTATACACGTACAACATCAGTTCTCACAAACATGTGCTCACAAACATGTCCTCCAAAAATGTGTGCTTGTCACAAATGTGTCCTTTCCCTTCTGGTTGGAAGTGAATTGTAACGCAACAAGGAGAGTCAGAATACTGGGTGGATTGCTATTACCATATGTGTAGGTTTCTGTATAAGGATTTATTTTGGTTGGCTTTGTTTGCTAGCATGCAATACTAGCAGAAGAGGACAAGAAACATTGAAAAATGTGATTGGCCCTATGGAGCTCATCACTGATGTCTGAAAAAATTTAGTCTTCCCAGTGCTATATTCTGTGTGTTCATTTTGATCTACTCTTCCCAGACGATCAGCAAGGCAAAGTTTAACTCCTGTCTAGGCAATCGGCAAAGCTATCTTAAAATTGCAGATAAAAGCTGACCCCATACAATGAAAGCTGAGGTTTTCACCAGGCTTCTGGTCAAGATAGGTTTCTAATCAAGATAGTCTTATCTCCCCACAGCACTTCACCCGAGCTTCAAACATGAGTTAAAATTCCAACCTCACATGCAGTTTTCACCTTATGTAAGTAGGCACATGGCAGCAAAAAGATCTCCAAGTGTGAAGCGTACAATAAATACCAAGTGGAAGGGATTCGTCAGCTGATAAATGCATGAACTATTTTAAGCCTGACGTGGAACTGAGGGTTTTAGAGCGGGTGCATTTATCCAGTCAATAAATCCCAAGTAGGGCGGTCTTTACTGCACTTAAAATATTCTCATTATCCTGGTGTATGCGAGCCCTTTTCATGTATTTTTTGAAGAATGTACCGTTAACCAAATTCCAGGACCAGCAGGCAACCCACTGTAGTGTTAGAACATGAACCGCTATTTAGTGGAATCACTTGCAGTGGATTACTTTTCTTTTCTACTGCTACTTCTATTACAACTGTGCAATGCGTGTGCAGCTCCTCTACAGTCACATTTTAACAGCTATCAGCAAGCAGTTACTTTTGGTGCGATCAGTATGGAGCACAGTTGGTGCTCCAGCTAGTGGTCCTGGGTTCAAAACCGTATGCCGTCATGAGGTTTTTTCTTCTCTCTTTTTCTTCCCTCTCATTCATGATCAAAGTGCAACAAAGTCTGAAGGATCATGCCATTTGTACAAAAGCTAAGCAGGAAACATGTTTCATTCCTAAAAGCGGTCATTTATCAATAAGATGTTTTTTAAAGGAAAAACCTCTTAGAGGAGGAATTTATTGACTAGTATATTGTTTAATGCCAACTATGTGACTGAAAGGCAAAACACCTTTCAAGAATATTACAAGTACTATTATTACTATTCCAGTACAGTAAAGTAATACAATAGAATTAGGCATAGATCTATAAAACAACAATGGAAAATACTTGCTTTTAGGCAACTGAGTGTTTGCAGCTTTGCTGCTTATCCCGATAAATGCTTATCTGTTAATGATCTACCACTGATTGATCTAATGACCACTGTTGTCATTAGAGTTGTTCTCTAATGACAACAAAGGTAATTGGTGAGAAGTAAGTCACTTATTCATGACCAATCAATCCTCTGAACCACAAGTCCTTGCAATATATTACTGAGGCTGTCCTCTCAACTAAGGCTGTGTCTGGTGCGGGTTACGAACTTCGCCCAATGGTTTTTCAGGAAGTCACATCTATGTCGCTTGGGTTTGGGTACCTGATTCGCAGAAAAAGAGCAACGATCCAAAGTACGATGTCAAATTATGGACCGGGACTTCACAAGTTCAGTGTTTTAGGCCAAGATCACAGATTGCTTCCGTGTCACAAAATGAGCTTGCAATATGCTCTTTGTAGCTAAGTGAGTGCATGGCTTCATTGCAGGATACAGTTTCAGTGTACACTGTCACATGTTACTCAAGTCATTGCTGTATAAGTCAATATCATACACACTTAGTTTTACCCATGGATAATCTGTAGGACTTCAATATTTCTACCTGTCACCCACTATTTGAAGAACTATAAACCAGATGCTGTATTACGAGTTTTGACACATTCTCTAGGTTCTCTTGCTCTCTCTCATCTCTCCAACACACACACATACACACACACACACACTCTACTAAGCCAATCGGTGGTAGATCTTTATCAGGATAAGCAGCAAGTTTTTGTCATGTCATTCTCTCGCCTGTTTGACGTAAACTGCCAATTTGGCATTGGCTCAGTCATGTTTGTAGTTCGTCACAAAAAATTACTACTCTCAGCCCAGCCTGGGCAAGGCCTACTCTCAGTATGCTGTCTAATATAAAAATTGTTATAGTAGTTTCACACTCACCGTTGCAAACAACGAAGATCCGTCCATCACTTAACGTTATTCTGCTCTGCTGAGAGATTTGACCTTAACCGCTAAAGAAAGGTCCATTTCTGCCACCACAGTGTAGGTATGCCGCGACATTTCCAGTCACACGTACTGGAGCACGACAAATGTTCATTCAGTTAGAAAATATCAGTGCCGTAGACAACTGCGCCATCGTCCTTCTTAGTAATAATATGCCAGCACGGAATAAGTCGTTGTTAACAGAAAAATAATTTATTCCAACACTGATAGACCAGACAGCGGAGATGAGGCAGACAAAGAAGGAATGCAACGTTTCGCCCATTTGGCTTCGTCAGGTCAACGACTGAACGAAAAGATCTCATCTCCTTCAGCGCACTTTGCTGCAGCTATCTTCCTCTTTTTAGCGCACTTTGCGTGACAGTCTGAGAAAGCGCCAACGCCCAATACGATTTCTGCGTTCCAGTCAATAACTAGAAACCATCAGTGGTGAAGCTGGCGTAAACATGGTAAACGGGTTTAGTTGCTTGACACAACTGACAGGCTGGCCTTCATCTCTGCCAGCTCATCCGCATGGTAACGACACTTCGGCAACGTGATTCCGGTGGTCCTTCAAGTATTAGCTAAGAGTACCGTCCAAGAAACAGTTTTAGACCACTTCAGACACCCTCGTTACCCAAATAGCGCCGGGAAGACCTGATCCACAAGGAGACAGGACCGTCCGATACGCGTACACTTCCCTTGACTTGTTGAGGCTGGGCTGGGAGCGTGATACCCACCACGAGTGAAAAAGTGATTTCCAGTCCAGTTACTGACTAGCCTCTGAAGAAAGCAAAAGACAAGAAAGTTTCCCACAAACTCTGAGCTTTATATTGGCATTCAACGGAATAAGAAATACCGACGAGCCGAGCCCTGAATCGAATAGTGGGCTTTGTGACATGTAGTTCGGGTAAAGGCCTACTGAACCTACTCAAAGCGCTGGGTCGATCTGTGCAAGTACGCGCCGTTGCTATAACAACATATCCTGCCAGCCGGGTACTCGGTATATAATTAAAAACAAACGGCATGTGACTCCGCACACGCGCTTGCACCAATGATCAATCCTACATTTGTACGTACGGTGTACTAGTACGACATCCACGCAACTGCGCATGCGCAAAAGCTCTGAGGTTAGCACCAGTAATTTTATTTAATTTTATTATAGAGCCAAATGATCATGATCATGATTGTGATCGTGATTTTGATTACGATCGCCATTATTATTGATCAGATTTAGGTGTATCATCATCGGCTAATGTGTGCTATAATGCTAGTATGAATGCCCTGCCCACACACACACGGACAAGCAATCAAATTGTTTATTGATGACACCATAAATACAACAAGCAATCAAAATGGTTTATTTATGACATCATAGATACAATTTATGATCACGATAGACTTGTCCACATCTTACCACTTCCGCTTGCTTCTTTCTCCTTTCCTTGCCCTTCCTTGAGTTCCTTTGAATTCAAAGACAGTCAGTAAAGACCTTGCCCGCACCTTACCACTTCCACTTACTTCTTTCTCCTTTCCTCGTCCTTCCTTGACCTCCTTTCAATTCAAAGACAGACAATATTTTTTTTTCTAACCATTTTAGCACATTCCTAAATTTTGCCCAGATTTACCTAAGCCATGATGAAATATGCCACATGCCAGGGACCTTTGCCTTTGTAGGGAATAAACTATCTCCTAAAAAGTCTAAACAACAGAGCATTACTGACCATGGAACTTGCTTCCTGGTAACTGGTGGTGATCACTCTTGGAACTTGCTTCTTGGTAACTGGTGGTGACCACTGTAAAGATGAAGAAGAAAAGCAAACAATGAACATTAAATAAAAGCTCTGTGACATAAAAAATTGAAGATGTAATCACTTACCACTTGCCACAAGAACGATACTCACAACTGGCACACATGCAGCTTCTACAGGCAGACATGACGTGGGCATTCATTTGATCTGCACAGTGAAAGAAAACACATCTCAGACAATTTATTACAAACATTCTTAAGTACTTCAAGACAACTGATACTGATCGTTACCTTTTGATACCAATACTTGCGACCAATGTGAATGGGAGACCGCGGGGATATTCTTGTGATGCCCATGTCTGCACAGTGAAGGAAACAAGACATAATGAAATTTAGTACAACCACTTTCAAACGCTTAAAAACGATCGATCATGATTGTTACCTTTCGATACCAATAGTCACGACCAATGTGACTGAAGAGGCTGCGTGGATGTTCTGGTGATACCCTGGTCTGCCCAGTAAAGGAAAATAGACATAAGAAAATTTAGTAAACCCATTCTTAAACACGTTAAAGACGATCATGATTGTTACCTCTCAGTATCAATACTCACGACTGCACAATGTGATTGAACTACCTCATTAAAGAGACTGCTTGGATGTTCTGGTGATCTACAGATCTGCAGAATGAAGGAAAATAGCCATAAAAATTAGTACAAATATTTTAAATACTTAAGGATGATCATGAATGTTACCTTTTGATACCAATACTCACAACCGATGCGACCAGAGAGACTGCAAAAATGACTTGAGGTAGTAGGAGAGCCGTGTTAGCAAGATGACTGTGAAAATCGAAGTAACCTATAAGGAGTAAAGTACCAAAAAAACTCACAAACATGTTAGAGAAGAACATGATTTCTTTACTATCTAATTCTTAGAGCTAGATGCCACATACCTAAAGGGTGCATCTACCCAGTAGCTTGTGTTGATGCGTTGGTTGCTGCACTGTGTCCCTTGGTCGCCATGCTGCCTCCGTTGGTCACTGCGCTGCCTCCGTTGGTCACTGCGCTGCCTCCGTTGGTCACTGCGCTGCCTCCGTTGGTCACTGCGCTGCCTCCGTTGG
>JAOWAW010128649.1:0-11739 GCA_028565695.1 Nicola tetela
ATAATCCTGTAACTGCCCCTGAACCGCCCAGGCTAAACACACCTCGGAATAAGCGTGCCCTCTGACTGGCACTAGTTTCTCCTTGAAACAATATACTAAGCCCTAGCGTCCGCATGTTTGATTTTGCCCTCGATATAGCCCCCAAGCCATCATCAGGGCAGTAAATCAAAACCTTGACCAGTACTAGGCTAGAAGGGCATATAAAAACCTGTTCCAGTGCAATAGATTTTCATGTAGTATGAATGCTCTCTGGTGACAAACTATCCACCACAACGGTTTTTCGTCATTTGTGCCCACAGGTAAGCTGCATATAAGCTTAGACATAACTGAAATGTGCACGGCGATTCCAGACTTTCAGTTTGATGCTCACTTCACCAATCGCTGCATTGGGTTCAGTGCGCCCTTTGTCCACCATTTTAATCAGCGAATAATTCATCTTCAACCAAGTCAACTTCCCCAGCAGAACAACTGCAGTTATGGGAGTTCCTGTCCACCGTTCTTGGTGGAAACAGATCGACATCCAGCCGCTTAGAGATTGATTGTGTGTGTAGGCCAAACAAATGAGGTCCCTTAACCTGTCCTACATGTACAGCATCCTCAGAGGTTTCTCCATCAACGATGTCCTTAAGAAGAAGACAGAGAAAGCTTCAGATAGCACCAGTCATTGTCCAACCCGCTACATTGATCGTTCTTTTTTCCGTTATCAACCTTCGTAGAAACAACAAAGGCAGGGCCTTTGTCGGATTCCTGCACAGAACTGGCACTAAACATGTCTTTCCTCAGTGACTTTTTTCCCCCATGACTGTCCAATTCATCAACAAAACCTGGCGAAATCCTCAAATCTGGGTGTGAAGAATCCTGAGGACGAATAAATCTTGGGTTGGACAGTCCAGTTGAAGGTCTACCAGAGCCAACGAGCAAGAAGTCCTTCTGAAAACTGATTGACAGCGATCACAGCATTTCTATATGAAGTCGTTTAGACTCCACCCGTAGGGAAAATCACTATGCCTACAGGGACAAATTAATGTCTTCAGAGACTCATAGGTCACTCGCCTCTTGCTCAATTTCACAGCCTGACACCTTGGCGGAAAGCTCAGAATCTCAGCTTTCCAACAGAGCACCATTTTGTATTGTGTCCCTAAGGATACCTTATACTGACCATGTTAAGGAGAGTGACATCTAGTGAATGCGTGAGTGCAGGGGAATCTGAGAGGATGTCATACCTCACGGGCTGCATCCATTGGCTGTGGGTGTGAGATCACAGTGGTGTGTATCAAAACAAGAAAGTGTACTTGATCTTGTGCTGAACATAAAACTGTTAAAACGTCCATGCAGTAAGTGACTAGAATTCAAAAAAAACGCCTGTCGAAAAACTAGGTATCCATATGGTTATTCGCGCACATACAGCACAGCATACTATGTTGTCACTTTCCCCATTACAGTAGCAAATCATTCAGCTGGAAGGCAGATGGAAACGTGTGTTGAAAAATGGGGAGTTCATGGGCTCTTGGACGTTAAGTCAGAGAACTTATTGAGTTTGAATTGAAAAATTTTTGGACATGGTTGTAAATGTACGCAACTTACAAGTTTACATTTACATTATTATTCTTAACATCTCACTGGGCGTAGGTTCTTTATCACAACTTCACTCTTCTTCAGCACAAATGTTTATCAGCAACGTCTTGTATACCACAAACCAACCCACACAGGCAGGACCTATTGTTCTCATTGCACAACATGAAATGATCTGCTGTAACTGCACTAAGAAAGAGAGTGCACTGTTACAGGCTAAACATGCAGCGTAGCAACCCATTGAGCAAGACCTACCACTAAACAGATACCTACATCCTTTCAATTGTAGAACCTCTGCACCAACCACAAGCACTGGGATAGGTGGACAGACACCGACGATCCAGGTAACAGCAAGCATACCGTATGTCAGGGGTGTAAGTGAGAGCATTAGTCGTAGTGTCATCCTTGCTGCACTTCAAGTTTGCACAGTCGTGAACCATGAAACATGAAATGGTCCCTTTGGAGGGCATGAAAGACAGCATACCAGCAAATCAAACTCCCGGTGTCATAGACGCTATTGGCTGTTCAGTCTGTGCCAAGGTCTATATCAGTGAGACAGCACGCACATGAGAAATGGGCACCATTAGTTATCAGCTGTAGTGAGCCACGCACATGACGGTCTCGTTATACATTTCATTCCGAGAGTGCTAGAGAGGAGGAGAGAGAAAGAGAGAGAGAGAGAGAGAGAGAGAGAGAGAGAGAGAGGGAGAGAGAGACAGAGAGAGAGAGAGAGAAAGAGAGAGAATAAGACACAACTAAATGCAAGGTCAAAGAACCACTGGAAATAAGATCGTTGACCAAGCCAAAATGGCAGGATTTGGGTATGAGCCTCAGCAAGGTTTGGCTGTATATGACATAATGATATCAATGTGCATGCATGCACACTTGAACAGCCACACCACATGAAGTGCAATTAACACCTCTCCTTCTCTGTACATAAATACGCTTGAGACAGAAGTTAGTCTTTTTTTTATTCGCTTGCATCGAAGAAGGTCGAAGTTGACCAGCCAAAACGTTACTGATAAACATATGTGCTTTAGAAGAGTGAAGATGTGACAAAATAAACATGATTATACCAACATTAAATTACAATCAAGTCCGAGTTCCATGGGATGTTATATCTTCAACCTCAGGGACATGTTTAAAATGACTTCATAGGTCACGTTAATTACTTTTAAGGCTGAATGGATTTGTGTGGTGCATGATCAGAGATAGAGAGTCCCATGTTAACATTAAGGAAACTCATGACACTCATAAACTTTGTCACGATTATCTTAGATTATAGAGGGACTGTCAGGCAGCACAGACAGAAGGGTACACAAAGAATCACCCTTCATGCTTAAGGTGACCCAACCCAGTTGTGACGTCACTGTGGCAAAACCTACAGAGTATCCAAGTTCATGTTTGGGCCTTGCCATTATGGCATCACGATGCAACCAGGCTGAGCCACCTTTAGGTGCAAGGCTCCTAGGGTTTGTTGAAGCATTATGCTTGAATTTTGTGATTAAGTTTGTATTTGGACGTTTTCAACAGACACAGTGATTGTTAATGGAAGGGGTCTTGTCTGTCTGCTGTTTAGCTTCAAAGAAGTGTGAAGATCTCCTTCATGATCTGCCAAATGCTGTTGATGATGTGTTTGATCCTCCAACATTGATGCCATTTGTGCCGCAATCTTCCCCAGGCAAAGTGACAATCTCGGTGCAGTCAGCCCCGTATCAGCATGGTCTCACATGCACGATCAGGCCATTGTCTTCTTCTTCTTCTTCAGCCATTGGTCAAAGACAGCAACTCCACTCTACTCTGCCGGCATTTGATTCTTATCCCTGGCAGCCCTCGCCTTCTGCACTGCCAGACATTCCGCAGTCATTGCTGCCAACAGAGCCTGCATTACAACACCTTGGTGACAGTGATGAGCAGGAACAATCAAGGCGCTCTGAGTTTTCCACTCAAGCAGTGGGTGATAACTATGATGCTAAGCCGGCAATTTCCTCTTTGTCTTTGCCTCATGGTCATAATAGCCATGATTCACAGGCAATGCCTTCTGAAAAGATTTTGCCGGAGATGCAGGTGTCAGAGGAAATATCTGCTGTCAACTGCAAACAAGGTAAGAAGAATATCTGTCACTGGTGGAACACATACAAAACAAGTGCTTGCAGATATCATGCACAGCAGATTAATTTACTTCAATCATTCTAGCATAACTAGATACATGTACACATATACTTGACATGCTGATGATATGGTCAGTTGCTACACTGGCATGTTGTGTGTTGCGATTTATTTAAAAAAGAGACAATCTTCTGAACACAGTGAGTAGGTACAAACGTACAGTGTAATCTAGAGTAATTTCTGCCTTCTGATTATATGGGGCATTGTTTGTTGTTTTTTACACCTGGTTAATGCTATGTGTTTCATTGCCATTTGTATCGGTCTTCAGGTTGGCCATCTTCCATGGTCAAGAATGCAGTCATCTTTGTTACCCTGGAACATCTGGACAAGTTTAAGACAAAAGTTCTACCAAAAGTGAAACAAACTTTGGTGGAAGAGTGTGATATCCAGGAACCGATTAAAGTCCGCCTCCTAGAAGAGTCATTACCAGACGGTAAACATAACATGCTACTATGTTACTTCCTGTGGCAAATGATAACTTGCAAACTGAGAGCTTCCTTCAGCTAGCTTAGAAAGTTTGATCAATCTTTCTTGGCCTTTCCTTGAGGACCTGCTAATTGTTTTAACTTATTGGTCTGTCTTCTCTTCTGCAGCACTTGTTCAAATTTTCCTAGCTATGGAGATGAGCACATTTACTAATTTTGCGAGGGTCAGGTCGGAGTTAAAACTAGTGATTGCCGCAAGCCTGCATATTCAGCTATCGCAAGTTGACGTGAAGGCATTGCAGGCAGAAGAATCACATGTACACGATGCAGCTACGCAAACTACCTCACAAGAATCTCACAGCCGCAGAAGATGTCTAACTTCATCTGACACAACCTGCCTACTCATGCAAGAACAGAACTTGAAGCAGCGCTCAGGATTACATGCGTCAGCTGCAGTTCTTCGAGACGCCATGATGGGCGTGATCCCGTTCATTGCAGGTGCCCTTATGTTTGGTGAATGGTCTTCTGAGAGTTTAGGTGAACGCAGTCACTGCCAGGTAGGCTGATGTTCTATTGTGCGATCGTTCCTGTCAATGAAAAATTCAACATGTAAGGAACATTCTGAGTCCATCAAGTTCTTTCCCTTACTGAGAGACAGAGCTTGATGTTGCAGTACCGGCAAGGCAAGAAGCAAAAGTGCTGTTTGTGCTGTGACAGGGGAAAGGGTCACCAGAGAGGAGGGGAGAGTTTTAAAGGGTGTTCACAGGTAGAAATTGTTCTCAGTGAAGGAGGAGGAGGAAGGGTGTTCATAGGTACAAATTGTCCTGAACCACACACTTGGTCTGAACAACCAAAAGATGGGCCAAAGGAATTAGAAAGAAGCTGATGATGTATAAAAATGATCCCATGTGATCAACAAGAGATAAAAATATCTAACAGAGTTATGCATTGAATATCATATGTATGTCAGTTATATATAGACCCATGTAATTATGGGGAATTGATGCTATAGTTAAATGTATGGAGTACAGATGTCAATTTCATTCACAATTGTACAGTTTGAGACACACCCAGTAAATCAACAAAGCCAATATCCTTCAAAAACATGTTGATGGCTGACTTTTTCTGCTTCTTCAGGGCAATTCACCGCCAGCTGTTTGTTCTGACCAGGACTTTGTGGAAGGTGATGAAGCAGCATGCCTGCCACTATCCCACAGGGAAGCCAGATCCTCTGCATTTAGAGAGCCAGTGGATTCTAGGCACCATGGCAGCAAGCAAGGGGGTGCAAGTTCTCAGAGAGATCGCCGCTTTACCCACTCACATGAAGCAGTACTCCATCAAATGGTTGTGACTACGGGCTTGTCGTTGTCACTAGGTGTTAATGACTATTGTCGTCTCAGACCTGACAAACTCTTCGTCACTACAGGGGAGCAACTGATTCCTTCTGAGGATGGTGGTGAGTATGAGTTAACAGTTACAAATTCAATGCTGTTTTCAATAGATATGTTTATGTTAGTCATCTTGGTGTCCTGATGAAGGCCATGAAACGTTTTCGGAAATGTTGAATTTGTCAAGACTTTCACTGGTTGTCTTGTGAATTAAATTTGGGGGAAAAGAGAGCATTGTCATGCCTTATACTCTTGCCCATCATAGAATAAAGAAAAAAACGGAAGTGTTTCTGATGTGTAATAAGGGTGATCACAAGAGTTCGTGTGAAGCTCACAAAGCCAACTTGATCTGTTTGGGAGGGAGTGGCCATGGACCGTGAGCTATATTCATTTCAAATCATGTTGTGGACTGCAACCAATGATCACATGCTATGCATTTCAGCTGACACAAAGATGGGGCGTCCAGCTGGACAACACACTCAGTGCAAAGTCCGCTGTCTCAGACATCAATAGCATAGTGCAAGCACATACTAGTAGACATACTAGTCCCAGGAGCGTTCAATTCACTGGCACTTGCCATCATTCACATGCTTGTTGCAGACTGTGAGGAAGACAGTGGGCATATACTGGTAGACATGTAGGCTACGTACTGACATGTAAACTATGTACTGGCATGCAGACTATGTACTGATAGGTATACTGGTAGACATGTAGACTACGTACTGACATGTAGACTACGTACTAACACGTAGACTACGTACCAACATGTAGACTATGTACTGTGTCCAAAGCCAGTTGTTTAGACTCGGAAGGAGATGATGGCTCTGGTAAAGCAGATCCGCTGCAATGTGTGTTGGGAAATGTGTGTAATTTAGAGAGCCATGATGACTGCTGTTTTGTGTGGTTTTAACTGCCATTTTGATGAAACCTGGGGTACCCACAACAGTAGCCCATATAGTAGCTGGCCTTGCAATGTCAGTATAAGAACTGAGGCACAAGCCTAGCTAGTATGGTATTCCCAGCCATGAACTCATATACAACCTATCTGCGATGCTAGAAACAGTAACCGAATTTATTAATGATAAACTCATCTCCTGGTGAAAATTGCCTTTTACTCCTCTGAGAATTGCCTGTGCTGCAAAATCTGAGAATTGTAATGATGTTTGTTAGTGATGTCTCACAAAATCTGATGTCACAAAAAGATTTAATCAAATAATAAATGCACTTCCTGTTTTTTCATCATGTGCTAGATCTGCTAATCATCCCTAGGCTGAGAATAGCTCACCCACGCTTACATGAGGTCCAGGCCATGTCAGAGCTCCAGCTATGTACGAAACAATTTGAGTCATTCATCAGGAGTTGTAATGACGAGTGTCATGCTGAATCATGTGGCCTTTTTTGGGACCACGTGCCTGTCAATCACACACATCAAGAACTCTTGATGAGGATTGCTTTTCTCTTTGTCAGCGGGGCAGCCTCACAGCTATGGAAGGTACTGTACAGATGTATGTGTTTGTGTGTCTATGATGATCAAAGGGAAATCCTGTACATTGAGGAGTGCAGTATGTGCAGCAGTAAAGGTTAATTGATTTGATGTACCCTGTAGGGTATACTGCTAGTCTACTATACTAATCATTGATTAGTCATTTATCAGGACTATCATGCACTCAAAAAAAAACATATGAGCATACAATCATGTACTCAGAGTCTAATACATATATGTTCTAAATGCATGGACTTTCGTCATTGAGTGGATATGTGACCCTAATGGTTTTCTGACTTGTCAATGCATGATGGGTTAGCTAGTGAACCGATCAATCATGGACAAACACGGTGCCAGCCCTCTGCAAATGATGCAGAACTCAGTCATAAACTGTGTTGGACAGAACGTCACTGTCAGTGTTTTTTTGAACAGAGTGAGTGCATGAATCAAGAAGAAACTCAGCAGAAACATAGATGAGGGAGATTGTGGTTGTGGCTAAAAGATGCCTTTTGTAGCTCACATGCACTCTGCTCACTGTCCTACTTAGTAATATAGCCTGAGAATTATTCTATACTAATGCTGGTTAAAAAAAAAAAAACTAAAAATCATATTTCAGCAAGCTACTAGAGATTTTGTCTACAAGAGCCATGCCTTGTAAGATCTAAAATGTCATCACTGTATCCATGGATTGCTAAATTCTCTCAATTTTTCTTTTTGTCTTTGTGATTTTCAGATGGCTCGTGACTTGCCGCTGATTAGCAAAGTGGTGGAACTGCCTGAGGCAAGTTTTCAAGACAAGGACGCAGAGGAATTGACTGAAAATGGCCTTCAAGGTATACAATGGACTCAAGACTAGGGACACTGATCTCTTCAACCTGCAAATTCTTAGCAAACGCCGCATCATGTTAATCTCACCACTCAAAGTTAAAGAAATTTGAACCGTTTTAAGTGGGATGCACATTGATACCATTTTTTCATTTATTTGTTTATACATGTACATCTGGTAGCTATAGGCCAGTTATTTGCTGACGGTGAATGTGCACTTAGGTGTCATTAATATGGAGGAGCATTAAGCTGGTGAAAATGTGCACATGAGAAGTTCAACTCAATGTCAGTAGTTGCTAAGATACTTGCTTTGTTTGCTGTTGAAAAGGCACCAATGTCGATCACAATAAGTTGATTAGAGACCTACCACCATCCCACCAAGTCAGTATCAAACGACTGCTATTAAAAACAAATGGTCAGGGTAAGATAACAAGCTATAGCTTCTTCTTTGTCTTCGTCTTCTTCTTCTTCTTCTTCTTCTTCTTCTTCTTCTTCTTCTTCATGCCACTTGATTTTGAACCTCATATATTGTACTTTGTATACTCGATTTCTCATCAGTCAGTATAATAGTTACCATCCTATTAATACAGATTCCACCATAACTGTGTTTAGGTCAGCCATAGCAGTTGCTCATTTTAGAAAATATTGATAGCAATGACCTAATTTGTACTTATTCCACTTGCCTTATTGGGGTTATAATTAGTTATGTCTTTGTGTAACTCTCGTCACTCCAGGCGTGCCTAATTGGAGCCATTTTGCAGAAGTCAATTTTGGTGAAAGGGCAAGCGAGTGCACGAGTATAGACATCCTGTGGATCATGCTCACTGAAGAGGATCACTACACAGTTGGCAAACTGTACGGCCACCTCATTGCTGCTCACCTGGTGGCACCAATTACCTTAAAGCGTGCTGAATTGTTAAATCAATGAGCACAATGGACTCTTCACACTGCTGACCACCTTATCATTTATAATTATGTCATAAAATTACTTAGGTGTTTAGAAAGTGTGTTTGTGTTTGGTTTACTGTTGAGATCTCCTTGTTACACAGTTGATTTTGTTTTTAAAGTTTTAATAAATAGCCTTGAAAATTGCATTCACGTCCCCAATTACAGGCAAATGTGATTCTGTTGAATATTAGGCATGCTTTCCAGATTAAACACTTTTGTGTATTTTTTTCCGTCCATTTATCAATCAGAATGCAATTAGTTTTATACCAATGTTGCAATAGACATTCCTCATTGGTGGCTTTTCCTTTTCTGCCTTAGACTAGCCAATGCGAGATATTGTATGCCTTTGAATTTTTTTGAAACATTAATTCTGTTGTCCCAGATTGATTGTCTAAGTTGAGTCACTTGCTAAGCAATATTTGATCTGATCATTCTAACATTACTGTTATTACAAGAATGCATATTGAAAATATGGACTTGGACAAATGTTGTCAATCACAAATTGCAATCTTATGATGTATAAATTACATATGTTCCGCATTTACACATATGCGTATTCAAATTGTTCAGCTGCTGGTGGTGGTTGCATCCGCCAGTAGTCATGGAAACAGCAGCCATTCTTTGCCTTACTCATATTATCTGATTGTTTTTTGTCACAGTCATCATCATCTCAACTGCCACACAAACAGCAAACAGTTTAATCTGTGGGGGCATCCCTGATGTATCCCACACCAAGCAACCATGATCACCGGCCAAATGTTTCCAAGTCTGTTGTACAGACTGAGAGCGGCAAAGATAATGTTGATGGCAGGAGAAGGCCACAAAGAGAAAAGACTGTCGTCAATGAGGAAGATAGGAAGACTTTACTATAATGTTGCATTTAACAGCATATTGCCCCTGCAACATAGTGGCAAGATCATTCAGTTGGCCAGAACAGTTGAAAATGCAAGCAGACCTTTCCCTTAAGCTTGTACTGATGTATAACCTCCAAGCAGTGCGTTTGTTTCATGTGTGTATTGTATGTGTGGAGGTGTGTTATGTATCTGTGCCTGTTCTGAGTATTTTTGTGTAAATCATAAAGATAAAAGAAGTAGTTGCCAGCTGGCTACCAGACCACCCCACCTCCACCAGCTCCTTCAGGCTTAATACCCCATGCGTCTCTCTTCTATCTGTCTGGGCAATGACGAAGCACTTTTTTGTGATTATACTGAGTAAAAATAAGACCCTTTACGAAGATCGAAGAGAGGTAGCTAGAGAGCGTCACACCAGGACACCATGCAGCGAGGCCAAGACACCTCCGCTAACGATGCAACATGCACCAACAAACACTGTACACGTAACAGCTCACCTTTCGATGTCAGACCTGCACCTGTATGACAAACTGCGAGTGTTAAAAGAGTTAAGGTCAGGAACAAAGTTTGGCCTGCCTTTATGTCGCTTTGCCGGAAAGACTCTTTGTGGCGTGCAAGCTTCGGGGAGCAAAGGTTGAAGTCTATTGCGCAGTTGTCTGTAAGGAAGGAGACTATGAGATTAGCAATGAGAAAGAATTCTTGGAAGTAGCAATATAAAAATGACTGAAATGCACAATAATCTGGGCTCATAAGTTAGCTACAAGGGCTAGTTTTTGTAGCTGTTCAGGAACAACTTCATGATTAAGTCTAGTACTGACATCGCAAACAATCTTACTAACCGGGCTATATGTTTCTTTCTGCCAGCATGCAGCTGGCCATGAGTGACCGGTACCTGATGAAACCCAGGAATACGCACAGTTCTTCCACAGTTGGCGACAGCCCTTCTGGCCCTGTTGGTATCTCTGTCTGAGAGTTGTTTTATCATAAAGTGACGCTTTTCATAGTCTTACATAGTTGTCGATTTTGTCGAGTCATGATAATTTTTCCTAACCCTTTTCCTGATCAGCTACCTGTACAAGACAAATGGAATAGCTAGACTTCCTGATCCACTTCCTCTTTCGGAATATCCCATCTGTCCCATATCTAGTAGTCGGTAACACGTCGCACAGAGAAGTTCTCTCCATCCCAGTTCTGCTAATCGTCGCCTTCTTCGCCGATACCTATACCTGACGCTCGGATGGCCATGAAGTCCTGCAGCGAGTACGGTATTAGCTCATATGATGGTGTTTAGCATAACATAATTTGTATAAAGGCATAAACACCCAAAAAATCCGACAGATTTGGGAAGAAGGTGTGTGGCAGCGGCAATCTGCTACATCATTGCTATCATAGAGAACGATTCATGTACGTTATCATGCATTCTAGTACCTCGTCAATACCATTGAGAGAGGTAAAGATCACTAGTGACACGTCTACCAATACCCAGCATATATGCTATAGGCGTAAATACGTAAATACATGTAGATAATGAAGCCTACTTTAAGACAAAACATGTATCAAACTGGGAATACGCACTATGATAGTGAAGTGAGCAGCAGGTCCCTCAGGCTCTGTTTCGTCTCCGTTGGATAATAGTAACCTCTTTATTATGAAGGAAAGAATTTCGTCAATTGCTCGAACACACAAAAGCATGATCGCGACATAAAAAGGTGGAAAAGCCTAATTCGTTCCTTGCCACTTCCTCTTAGGGAATTGAAGCGCTTTAGTGCGCACATAGGCTGGCAGCAGCTGAAAAAGTTCTGCCGTGCTCAGCGCTGGCCAGAGTGATGCGCTCTGTCTGTCATCGCAGCTTCGCTATTGCTGTATTTATGCAGAAATGGGGAAATGCGAAACCGCAGAAACTGCGACGGCATGGCATGCAGCAGCTTTGTCCGTATGCCCCACTTCAGCGTCACTTAACAGAGCGCAGCCCATCTCAGCGCGGCTCAATAGCGCGCATCTCAATAGCCGCGAACCCCACTGGGCGTTCCCAAATCGGAGTGACTAAATTTAGTGCGCAACTCAATGGAGCGCGTACC
>JAOWAW010128682.1:0-11737 GCA_028565695.1 Nicola tetela
AGAGAGAGAGAGAGAGAGAGAGAGAGAGAGAGAGAGAGAGAGAGAAAGAGAGAGAGAGAGAGAGAGAGAGAGAGAGGATGAAAGAAAGAGAGACAGAGAAGGAAGAGAGATAAGAACGAGAGAGGGAGCAAGAGTGTGTGGGACAAAGCAAGTAATAACAATCACAGAAGGTAGAAAACTGTGAAGACAGAGATAAAATCCTGGTGGAGGAAAGTGCAAAGAAATCCACACTCAGTCAGAGCTGCTCAGCCTTCTCTAACTGAATTTCACCTGTTCATCTTGGTTTTCTTTTTAATTTCTTACCGTTCATCCTTTTTTTGATCTTCCAGTGACTCAAACCACTTTCCATAGCGTTTTGTTACTGGTGCCACTCGTCCACCACGCTTGTCTTGCAGCTAACAGACATAGAATTACAAACAATTCTTGATATATATTTCCACAAGATCGGGGATCTACTCATACCCTGCCTGATACCAGAGAAAACCTACCACGTTGTCACCAACAAATATATAGCCTCTACTCTTGATCTCCAACAGGCTTGCTTGTATTGTCACTCTCATGTGCAAGTGTTGCCATCATTTTTCATTCAAAACTTGTAGCAAACCTCCTGCTCTTTCAAGAAAAATACCTACATGTCAATTTTAAACTATCTCTTGTACATGGACATACACTGACTTAGAAAAACACTGGATACAGGTATTGTTCATAATGCATGACTACTCACAGCTTCTGACACAGCACGTATATGCATAGGTACAAAGCCACAGCAGCCACCAATGTAACGCACACCAATCTCATAAGCAGCAAGAGCATACTTGTGGGCATCTGGTCGTGTTATGAGCCGTGGTTCAACAGCTGTGTGAAAAAACACAGGCACACGCAAATTTTTAACAAAAAATTGGCGAAAACATAACCAAGACTCTGAATGTGTACATAACTAGAACTGGCAACAATTGTCAGGTTTTCTTATCCATGAGTTAGTGTTACTTTGACCATTGAGAGCCACATCTGGTGTCGTAAACATGTTTTGACGTGAAGGTAAGAAACAATATGCCAGCATTGAAGTTGAATGTCTAAGATGTCTCACCAAATGGGAATTCAGCCATAGCAGTGTAACCAGCAAGACTAGCATCAGGCGTGTGATAACCATATGGCTGTGCAGCCAAAAATGCAGAAACACCAGCATTTTCCAGGCCGCTCTTCATCAACTTCAGAGTCTCCAATGCACCATCCGGACCAAAGCGACAGTTGGCACCAACTACATGGGCACCTGAATGGAAAATGACAAAGCTATGAATACAGGCTTGTTGCCTAGTTGGACCTTGCAGTTGTCAATGACATCAACAGTATATGACAAGGACAAAGAAGCAGGAAGAAACAAAATACATAGTTGAAGGTTATGTCTGTGGAGGTTGTGCTTTCAAGCAAATCATCATGACATTTACATGGCAATAAATCCGTTTTCTTTCTAAATGACATCCCTACCATTGTAGTTAAATAAATCCCTATAGTCCACTCACCAGAGACAACCAGCCAACACATCAACAAGTGCAAAGAAGTTAGAGTAGTTTAGTCAGGGCCAGACATCAGGAAGAAAGAAGAAAGAATACTAGTAGACCAAGCCCAGAGCAGCAAGCACTGTACATAGCTCAAGAACATGTATGCGCTCAATCAAAATGGCACCCTACCAACAAGTTTAAGGCGGCCTGCACATATATCAATATTCTGTAACAGATTGTCTTCCTACCTGCTCTTGCAAGACGCACTGCACAATCTCCAGGTGGCACACCATCAATGTCACCTCTTGGACCAATACAAAGGGTTGCCATGACAGGCTTGCCAGCTGTCTTCAACACCTCCACAGCCCACTCTGCCTCCTCAACATGGTCTAGGTACTGCCAAACAGTCACACACCAAGAAAAACTCAGACCATGGCCCCAAATGATAATGCACACACGTGCATGAAAGTGCACACATACATTTAACCATCTCACAGATACCAGAAAGCAATTGCAACCATTCAAAATGAGAAATTTCTCATGTTTCATAAAAAGAATCTATGGATACATTAACAGAGCTCATCAAGAGTGTGATGAGGCTTAGCTGCTGTATACATAGTTAAAGTGTACATAACAAGTAGGTTTTATTTGTTTGGCAAAAGATCCAACAAACCAGCTAGATAATAATTTTCTTAAGACGTTTTGCCAGGTCTTCTCCTGGCTTCAACAGTTAAAACTGAATAAACAGAGTACAGAAGGCCTTTTTATAACACTAGTCAATAGCTAGCTCTAACTTTAATGCAACAAATTCATACCCATCAAGAAATGCCACAACAATTACCCACAGCCCACATAGCCTCAAGGTCAGCGGTTTTTGGTTCAATGCAAGGTCTGTGTTACCAACTCACCTCAGCTACAACAAAGTCCAAGTTGTGTTGTACATAGTAATCTAACTGTTTCTTGAACTCGGCCTGCACCACTGCTTTGCCTCGTCCTTCACGGTAGTAGTCTGTTCGTGACACACCTCCTGCTACGAGAATATCTTGTCCTTTGGATGCTGCTTTCAATGCAATGCTGCATGCAGCATCATTCACTGCACCACTCTAATATTAGAAGAAATCAAGAAAGATCAAGACGTTTTTGAACACATTTAAAACAAAATAATACTACTTAGTGTATCAAAGGCTGAGCCAGCAGTTTAATTTGAGGTGTGATAATAAAGAGTGTGGGGAGTAAGCCCCTGGAAAAATTTGGTACAATGGGCAAAGTGAACTGTTTGGGCCGCATTTACTGCCACTTTGACGAAAAGTAGGGTGACCATTCACCCCTCTTTATGGAGCTGGCCCTCCTCTTCTTGATAAATCATCTCAGCACTTGATGTCTTACTGTCTTCCCCAACAGTACTTTAATGAATGCACTGTAAACTTGTAAAGGGAAAACATTGCATGAAATTGTGCACGCTCAGCTTGATTTGCAAACCTTTCACCCCACAAATGTAGGGCTACATGTAGTACTGTTGCCATGTACTTTGCTTGCTATGGCAAACTTTTTCCAGCAAGAGCTTGATTATGAAATTGTTAAATATTGTAAACTTTTATCCCTCAAATTTTTTTCCCATTACGGTATACATTACCCAAGGTGGAGGAATTACTAGCTAATACTTCTGTGAGCCTATGTGTTGACTAAGACACAGCCATGGTCAATGTGGTGAGGCAAACATTAGGCTGGCATTACCAAAGCCAAGGGTTAGTTTGGCATAACATGTGTTAGCCCCTACAGCCGTCCACGACCCTATAGTGGACCACAGGGCATATTTACATTCTCAGAAGCAGTAAATTAACAGTGGCACATCAGAGAGCCTAGTCAATTCAAGTTGCTTTTCTTCTTTGTAAATTTGCCACTTCTGAGCATGCAAATGAGCACTGTGGTCCGCTATAGGGACTTGGCCTGCTACAGGGGCTAACATAATATGTTTAAGGATTGACATTTTTTCTTGGGTGGAGGTTCAGGCAAGAAGAAAAAATCAAACTTTCATTTGTTGAAAGGATGCAATTGTTCTAGCCAGCTAGAGTCATGTATCGCCGATTGTTGGCAAGCAGTCCCTTCTGGTCCAACGGTCTCCAGTTCGATACTATTCGTCCATCTTTCTTCAGATTTCTTCTTCTCTTTCGTTTCTTTTGTTTGCCAATGTCTGAAGGACTACACTTTAAATAAGGATTATGACATTTAAATTATCATGAAGTGTTTCTGGTTATGACTGTGAAAGATAGTAAATTAGGCATTATTGACCGGCAGATCTGGGATAAGATCAAACATTATCATCATACAAACACATGACCTATGAGTCATTATCACTATAGTAACACTAACACAGAGATTACGGTTGAGCATGAGTGAGCTCTGGCTATGTACAGTCGAAACTGTTCTTGCAGATACCTGAGAAAAATGGACACCTCTAAAATGCGAACAGCTTGTCACAGTCCCTTTGACTTTGCGTGCATTTTGATGCACACAGACACTCGGTAATGTGGTCACCTGTGAATTACAAAATGCAGACACATTGCGAGTGCCCAAGGTACTGTTTGTGCGCTGATTTGAACCTGACAAATGCAGACACTCTGTGGCTTGAACTTGCCATCCCTTCCATACTGTGTGCATCACAGGGCCATATGGTGACTGGCCAGGCCAGGCACAAGGCCAGCGTGTCAATGTAGCCAAAAGGTGCAATGTGCACAATGTATTGGCAAATGTGTAGGCCTACAGTGTAGTGCACCAGGAACTGAACTGTGTCAGTGACTTTTCGTGAGTGCACCTGAGAAAAAAAATGGACACCTCTAAAATGTGGATATTTAGAGCCTCAGTCCCTTGGATAATTCCCAGGTTTGATTGTAATCTGTGTTTATAGGGTATCTGCACTCAATATGCTTTTAGTCTCATCTTTCAGAAATTTGGCAATCTCACCACACGCACCTTCAGACAATTCAATAACTACATTTATGTAAAGGTAAAAAAGCAAAAATTTAATAAGTTTTTTTTTTTAATTTTACCTTTGACTCAAGGCGTTCTTCACTCGCCCAAAATGTGGCACACTGGACAACTTCAGCGCCATTGTGGATAAACTCACGATGCAGCTCCAGCACTGCATATCAACATAGGTAACAAAGAGAACTGAATCAGTTATGATCAGGAGAAATGAAACGACCAAAGTGGAAGATAGAGAGAAAACCAGAAAAATGGGGATTGCCAGGAATAAGCAGAGAAAGAGACTTTAGAGTAACCACACAGACATAAACATTTATTGAAAACTTTATCTCAAAATCATTAGCATGAATATTGCGGTATGAAATTAATACAGATGACTATAGATTCTGTATAGATTATAGCAGAACAGCTCCTATCAAGCAGTGTAAAATTTTAAATGCAAATACGACAACATGGACAAGCTACAAGCTAAAATCAACGTAACGTAATACTAGTAAACACAGAAACCGAAAAAAAAAGAAAACAACATTCGAACAAAATTAGAGCCTGATCCAGAAAACCGAGATCAGAAACGAAATAAATGCTCACCTGCGTCTGGATGTTCGATACACGCTTCCGGTGTGTACGGTCCAGCTTTAGCATAGCCACGCTGTTCAAGCTGCCAGATCATACCACCATCGCCAACGACAACTCCATCTGAAAGCCTTTCCAGAAGGCCTCTCTTAACCACCTGTACATGTGAAACATCCACGAATAAGGGAATTAACGAAGAATTAATTCTGGCCGGTCAAATCAGTGTTTGTATGTACATGTACTAGTACGTACTGTTGATCTCTTGCGAATCGGTTCCGAGATGCTCCTGGCGGCAAGAGAAAGAGCGAAGAGTTTTTGGACACTGGCAGAGTTAAACTGACATTTTACCCTACGGAGATAATAATAATTACATAAATATTATGATTATTATAGTACACCGGTAATAAGGGACACCTTACGTTTGGGTGACTACCAACCTGGCAAGAGCTGCTCGTGATTTACGATAGGCACCACCTCGACCAAGCATAGTGCTCGGGCAAGGCGAAAACCGCCGGAGAGCTAGCTGCAGGGCTGCCATTCCTCCGAAATCTTTACCGTTGAGAACGTAAGCAGACCTGTAGACCTACCTGCCTGCCACAGCAGTTTTTTGATCGGTTTGTTCAGGTTGTCGGCGCCAGACGCAGGCACATTTACCAGCCAGTCTACTCGTAGATCTACTGGGTAGTGTAGGCCGTAGACTATGTTGACGTACCGGTATGTAGACGTATACATGTAGCTGCCTGCCCCTCTCACACCCCCTAGGCCGGCCTGCTACAGATTGATCTTTGGAATCTACAGAGCGCTAGCTAATATCTACATGTAGACCCAGGAAACTCTTGTCCGCGCCGCAGGAACACATTCTAGTCCAGGTGGTAGTCGGCGCTAGTCGGCACTGCTTTTCGGGCGAGGCCGCTAAGCACGTCATCTACCGGAACCTGCGCCTCTGAGGCTCCAGTTGCTATAGAAAGCGTGGGCACGCTATATGCCAGGCCACTGTAGCAAAGAAGCTTGTACATGTCAAAGACCTATCTGAGTCCTTCTGACAATTTTTCTTATTCAAGGTTCACGATTGATTTGGGTGACGCGACCTTTCATTCTGTTACGACAGCTCTACTTGCGGGGAAGCTTGGCCGTAGCAATGGCAGCCCTTCAGTTGGCTGTTCGGCGCTTTTCGTCTTGCTCAGGCACAATGCTTGGCCGCCTCCGTGTGTATCGTAAATCCCTAGCAGCTTTTCCCAGGTTAGCAACCAACCCAAATGAGCTACTCAATATAAGGTAGTTATGTTAACCAGGCTAAAATATATCTATTTTCGCCTTCAGTTATTAGACGTTGCTCATGTCTCAATATAGTCCCCGAATAGTCTACGCAATTTCTTGTCTGGTTGATTGGCCAATATTGTGGCAGAGTAACCGTGCAATTTCATTGAATCTTGTCGGGAAAGGCACTATCAATGTTTAAGTGTCACGGGGCAGTCAAGAGAAATCTTAGAAATCCAGTGGCTTCATTATCCAAAGACAGTACGCGAAGACGCTCCACTACTGGTCGTGTCTGTGTGGGTTACGCTCAGTGTTAGTATAAATGTCAAGTTGACCAAACTTTTTTTTTTGTTTTGCTGTTAAAAATACCTGTAAACGTTTTCTCAGTGTGCATTTTAACTAACCACATGTTCATGAACCACCAGAAAAACTCAAAACTCTCTGGCTGGTCATCCTTATGTAGTCTTATGTGCACTATTCGTTGTTCATCCAATAAAGCCACTGAAATACTCTGTTTTGTTTTGTTTTGTTTTTTAAGTTTCTCTACTAATCATTCACACATTGCCTGGGTGAAAAAAGACAAGTCAAAAACAAAGTACCTGTGACTTTTACGTCACTCCTTACTCTTAGACCTGTGTGCTGAGTAACAAGCTGTCAACTGTCATAGTTTAACAAGTCTTTAGCCTGGTGTTGAAGAGAGAGCCATATGGTTAATTCATGGATTAGAACTGTTGCCAATTTTTGTCTGTTACTGAGCCGGATGCGGTGAATATAACTGCTGTATGTATAGCCTACATGTTGTGGTGTGATCAGATTTTAATGTACAGCCCTACCCAGTCACAGTCATGCTGTAGTTTATATAGTGTGTGTTAGTTGCTCAAGACAGTGGAGAAAAAAAATTAGGAAACAAGAAACCTCAGACAACTATGGGCATGAAGCATTCAGGTACTGTTAATATTAGGGGTACAATGATTGTACAGACTATGCTTGGAGTGGCCCGAACCTTTTATGCTAGCTGTACTTACATGCAGCTGCATGCTACGCAGACTATGCACTGTCAGTAAGTTTTGGTTTGTTTTTGTCTGCTCAGACAACACTAGGGGGTTGCCAACCGAAAAAAAAGAAAATTTGGGATAAGACTAATGCTGTATGCTTTTATTTCATTAACTTTTTTGTTATGTTTTAGAACTACTCCAGTTGTTTGTTCTTGGAATTTCCCAAAAGCTCCAATAAAATCTGCTTATTTTTGTCCATGCAGATTAACGAGCTCCTCTACCAATCAGGAGAAGCCGTTGCCATCTGAGGCGAGCGTAGTTGTTATTGGCGGAGGTGCTATTGGTGTCGGTCTAGCCTACCACCTGGCACGCTTATCAGACAGCACCAGTGCTGTTGTGCTGCTGGAGAAGACCGAATTAACTGCCGGGTCAACATGGCATGCAGTAAGTTGTTTGAGCCATGAGACCCTTTGAACCATTCTTAGTATTTCTCTTCATCTTTCTCTCTCTCTCTCTCTCTCTCTCTCCACTTTTCTTGCCTAACTTGCAGTCTGTGGCTTTCCTGTTTTTTTTTTGCCATTACTTTTTCTGTTTCTCTCCATATGACAGGTGATCATATTTCCTCTTTCTTGTCATCTGTCCATCTTGGAAAAAGTTTGTTGATCAATTGGTGTGTCAGCAATGGCTTTAAGGTGCATGGCTTGTGTATTGGCAATATCACCAGGAATTGTTCTTCCTTACTCATGGGAAAGTAAAAGTGTTCCTTCATCTTCCATAAAAGGAAATAAAGAAGGGGATCACTGGTGTTGTTTTTTGGCGAATATGCTGTTGAATTGTTAATGGTGAACACATACGAACTTTATCCAAATGCCACGTACAATGTACTTAAGCTTGGTTCAAATGTAGCATTTGACCTTTTAAGAAGATATCTTCCACTGGTATAAGCCCAACAGAATAATAATTTGTATGATAAAATTTGTACATAGGTCCTTGTTTGTCATTTTAACGAAGCTATTAATCATGTTTATTATATTGCAACGTTTCTTCTCCGATCCTCTAGGCGGGTCTAGCTACTGGTTACCACCCAGGACTTAATGTACGCAAACTGCACTATGACAGCCTGCAGCTGTATTCACAACTCCAAGCCAGCGGCAAGGTCAGGGCAAAAGCACCACAAATTATGTACTTTGAAAAACTCCCCGAACTCTCTGGAGGTAGTGCACTAAATGTGTTAATTCATATTAGCAACAGGATAGTCTTTGTGCGTTGATGTCAGAACGTTGTTGGTGGAACATTAGCATTTTAAGGGCTGTCCGTAATTATCAAATATTTTTTAAATCCATATTCCTGAAGAATTAGCCTGACCCCACCCACCCACCCCCACTTCCGTACCAAAATAAGTTTGGTGATGAAGTATGCATGTACATGTAGATGCATAATATACAGTGTGCGCCAATACAAATACACGGGCCAGAACTGATGACTTGCCACGTTATCATTGTGTAGTAACCACTAGACATGTCACTACTACCATCTACCAGACAACCACCCCATGCACCACAACACACAACCACCACCAGCACTAGCACCACCATTGTTACTGAGCTTAACAGTCTGTGTCAATTTTACTGCCCCTTTTTTGGCCTGCTCCTGGCACACTTGTGGCCAGCTTCCACTTTGGGTTGCTGCAGCTGGTGGCCTGAAGCAAACACCTTGCCAGTGTCGGGCCTCCGTATGTGAAAAAACCTGGCAATGCACTTGAGCTGTCTGGAGCTCTGTTAGAACTATCTTGGACAGCGCTCTTCAGCACAGCCTTTTGTTCGCTTTCGCCAGTCTCCTTCCATTTCTGCTGAGCCCAGCGAAACCATTCCTGGTGGGACTTCTGGTCTTGTTTCTTCATCCACAGGGCCTCAATGAAGTGCTCATATGGTGACACTGCAGGATGGGAGAAGAAGGGAGCCTTTTTCAACCGACAGCTGAAGAAGGTAAGCTGCTGTGCCATCCAGCTTGGTCCCTTGCAAATGAGCAAGATGTGGAAATAATTTTCAGGATAGATGTGGGAGGCTCAGCGTGCCAAGACTGCCATGAGGTCCGTGCGACAATGCATGCTACTGGCGCTGGCAAGGGTGGGGTCATTCCAAGCCTGCCGTGTTGCAACAGGCAACAATGTGTCCTTAGATGACTGAATGCGCTAGGTGGGATCTCATGAATCTAGATACAACCATGCTACTCCATGCTATGCTTTCACACTTACAAGTAGGCCAGCAAGCAGTAGTCCTCCATGTACAGTACATGTGCATGCGTGCACACAGTTACCAATCAAAAATTTTCTCAGTTCATATTTGCCTGCTACTCACCCACCCCCTTTCGTCAGGAATACGGATTTAGCAAAAAATTGATAATTACAGACAGCCCCTAACCAATAATTTTCTCATTTTTGCTGGCTTTGATGGTGCACAGCGAATTCTAACCTGCGTGGCAATCAAGCCCCCAGCCAAATTTAAATCATGGTGTTAAACTGCCCTGCCAACTTGCCATCTCAAATAACTGGATTCATGGCAAAGTTTGGGACCATTGCCCAGCATAATCAACCCTGTGCACAATCAAATCGAGCTAAAATGAGAAAATGAATGATAATGATTCCCTTCGGCAAGAAATGGAGTTTGTAATGTGCATGATGCCGTTCAATTTGCCTTAAAGTACGATAGTGGCTAAATAGTTCTTACTTGCCGGTGTCGCTGTGCTGTCCAATGTGCCCGCTCCAAATCTCAGCCCTGCCATTGCTGTTTCCTGTGTGATCAGCTGCTTCTTTCAATTTGAAAACTAACAGCATAATTGAAATCATGTGATCATCCTTTAACTTCAGTTCAAAGTCAAAAAGAAAATTTTACAGAATTCCATTACAAGTGTGGACTCGTTAGTTCCGCAGTGACTCAATTCTACTATCAATGTGCAATGAGAACTTCCTGTCGATGCAAATACACTGCTGCAGTATAAAAATGAACTGTTCTTGGAAGTTATGGAACTTATGACCTGCCTGTGAAGTTCTCCCAGGTGTAGCCGGTAATGACTTGTGTGTACATCGTGGATGGTTTATCTTTGCTTGATCTCTTGTATGAAATACATAAACAGTAGCAGTTGAAAGCCGTGGGGCTTCTGTAGCCTACACAATACCTGAGCATATGATTTATGGTGACTCTTCTGATCCCTTTGTATAGTTCATGTAGACGTATGTTGATTTGTCTTTGCTTGGTGGTGACACTGGCTCTATGATGTTTACCAGCCTCCCTTGTGTTTAATTTGTATGTTCTGTGAAGTGCTTCTTTCTGTCACATCTTAGCACACCACACTTAAAAGTTAAGACCAAGCACTATTGCACATGTAGTAGTAGTGGTCGGTTGTATTGATAGTTTGCACAAAAATTGGACATAAAATGACAGTTGGTAAACCCAGGCAAAGAGAGATAGCGAAAGGGTGGTAGGCAAAGAGGGAAACCAACCACGATGAAGCTCACTACACTGCGCAAGTACAATAAAACAGTAAAGGTTGCTAAGTAACCATTTTTAAGGTAGCACCAGGTGCATCCAACACTGCTCCAGAAAACTAGCTTCTCTGTCTCTCTCGCTATGCTTGGCTGGCAGAAAAGACCAGTTCTCTTCTTTTGCTCAGTGTTTTTTTTTTGTCCCAGGCTTGCAGGCTTAGTTTGTATACTTTTCCTGACATTTGTGTGTTAGCATGTTGGTCTACACCGTCCAGGCAGCATTCGCATGGCATGCACACCTCAACGAATGGATGAATTTCAGATACAGGTCTCTCGTGCTGCATGGTACCCTTATCCAACAAGTCTGATAACAGCTGACGATGTCATCAAGCTGTGCCCTATTGTCAATCCTGATGGTTTGCTTGGTGGTCTGTACACGCCACACGATGGACACATTGATCCGTATTCGCTAACCATGGCCATGGCAGCAGAAGCGCGGCAGCATGGTGCACAGCTCTTCACTCAAACAGAAGCTACAGGCATTGAACCAACTGCCCATCGCCGGTGGAATGTGCAAACGACACGCGGCACAATAAACTGTCGACATGTTGTCAATGCTGCAGGTTTTTGGGCACAAGGCGTGGGTCGTTTGGTAGGCTCATTGCCAGAGCTCCCACTTACCACAGTTCATCATCAGTATTGTGTCACAGACACTGTCAAGATGGTCAAGGAGCTACCTTTTGAAATCCCAGTCATGCGAGATCTCGAGGGCTCTTACTACCTTCGCCAGGTAAAAAATTTGCAATAGAGATGTACATATGGTATTTGTAATAGAGATGTTTATATGTAAATGGAGATGTACATATGGTATTTGTAATGGAGATGTACATATGGTATTTGTAATAGAGATGTACATATGGTATTTGTAATAGAGATGTACATATGGTATT
>JAOWAW010128726.1:0-11733 GCA_028565695.1 Nicola tetela
TATGCATGTGGTTGACAGCAATCCCTCACACTATTGGGTCAGCTACATTGCACCTGGGTTAAGTTAAATTGTGTGTCAAGCACCAGTGCCTGTACACAATGTTTGCATGTACTAGTGTATCATATCTCCTGTATAGTTAGTGGTTCTCCTGGCACTCAACAGATTTACTGCTTGCTTGAGTTTGTTGATCTGTTTGTCTTACAGCTCACAGCATCAATCCAGATGGGGAACCTGATTCTGGAGTATGGCGAGCACCAGACCAGGTGACTCCTTTTCTTCGAACTTCTATTCACTGACAAGTTTATGATTCTCCCTCTTTTGTGAACTGAAACTGTGTGAGCTTAAAGCAGTTATCATCCCATGGCCACAGAAATCCACCTTACTACCAGCACACAGGCTTATGGCTCTCACCAAGACAAGAGCTAGCAAAGTTGTCAGATGTGGGCCACCGTGTTCCAATGATTACATTAGCAAGTCAACTATGTGATTATTAGCTAGTCTGCTTCAACATTGATGCCTGATCATTCAAGTTCTTGCTATACTGTTGTGTGTGCCACCGTGTCATGTGTGAAACACAAGAGGCTAAAAACATTCATCAATAGATGCAAGCAAGCAAAGACCAACAGAGAGGAGTTCAAGTGTTGGAAAGCCTCAAGTGTGCTCACAGCAAGGCCACAGGCTGCCAGTGGTTTATCAGCACTACTGTGGTCTGGGGGGGGGGGGGGGGCTTGGCTGCATTGTAGTGCAGCAGGAAATATCCATTGGGTATGACATACCAATCTGTTAGAATTGTGAAGAAGGCTAGGCTCAGAATGTAGCGATCATCATAGGCAGTACATTTGTAGACAGTCTTTTATGTACCAAAAACATTGTGGCTGGGTGCCGGTCTGAGTGAGATGCCTGCTACAGAGCTTGATAAGGCTAATTACGTTGCATAGACTGACTATTACTGCACACATGACCTATGGTGACTGATCTGTCTGTTGTTGTCATAGAGATGCAAGAGACAAAGCTGTGTCTTTAGCTGAGATTGTGTTTTCCAAGTGCAAGGCTCATAAACAGGTATGCTCTAAGTTTGTGTTGTCTGTGTGTGTCTCTTACATCTTGCAAGAGCAAACGTTAGCAGTGTTTGATGATGCCCATAAGAGGGCATGTACAAGGCACACCCAAAGTATACCCAGCATGTCTGGGGAATTTCCTGGGCATGTCTTGTAGATGCTCTTGTTTTGGGGCATCGCCAAAGAAGGAATGCCCTCAACATGCTATTGACAAGTATGCCCAGGCATGCTTCAGGAATGTATCAAGGGCATGCCAAAGGCACATGTCCAGGATATGTCTGTGGCAAGCCATTGTTATAAGCTTTTCACAACGTGTTAGCAAGACCCAGGGCAGCTAGGCCCATAAACTATGCCCAAAGCATGTTTTGCCTCCATCCTTCTTCCATTAAATTCCTCCTCTTTCCAGCAGGTTTAAATCTCTCTCTCTCTCTCTCTCTCTCTCTCTCTCTCTCTTTGCTTTCAGGTCTGTATATGTCTGGCAAAACGTGGTCAGCTGCAGTTGATGGTGAAATACATCAAACTTCTACAGGACATGAAACTATCACAAAATGGTGAGTTACAAGTAGGTCATGTCCTTTGATTCCTTTGTAGAGCATCTTTCCACAAAATTCACACAATTATAATTTCTAGTGAATTGAACAAATTCCTTAGCAACCTGCAGATTTTTCTGTTAAACACTATTCTGTCTGCTGCTGAGCATGCAATGTAATCTCTATTCCCTGTGACTAGCATCTGACCCACTTAAAGACTGAACTTAAATATGTGAAATGTGTGTTAATGCTAACACAATTTTCCTTTAATGTAGCACACATAATGCACCCATATGCCACACAGACAGACAGACTCACACATGCCCAAGTTCCTAGATGTAACCATTAACTCATGTCTGATGCATTTTCTTACTTTCTTCACAAAGTGTGAGCATACTTTGCACTTTTTGCAGGTTTTGCTTTCTCACTTCCTCAATTTCTCTTTCAATGTTCGTCTCTTTTGGCAGACCTAGCAGAAATTCTACAGAGGTTTCCATCTTTGGAACTGGTTGAGATACTGCTGTCACAACGATTAGTTCCAGGCCATCCTCCATTCATGCTATCACAGGTAATGGCTGTTGCTGAGACAGATGGAATGAAGAGGCTGCAGAGGCTAATTGTAATGACCATGTCAACTACTATTATTTGCATTTTGCTTATGCTGCTACTTTTAAGTGATCTCTGGTAGTTTTGGGGTTAGAGGTTATATTTGTGTGCATGTTTCATCTCCCCGCTCTCTATAGGTGCTGATGGTTCTTCTACACGCTGGAAACAAGAAAATGGCGGACACTGTTGCCACGGTGAACGTTCTACTTCACATATAGATAAATAAATAGAGACAAAGCAGAACAGAGAGAATGGGAAAGATGGTAAAGGGGAAAGATACCCTAGTGGTTGGATGTGCTCACTAACTTTGAGCTATTTGGCTGAAAGCTGAGGCCTTGCTGCCGGTACAAATTCTGTGTGCTTATGAGTACATTGACCATACACAACCTGGCATGATGAGATGTACAGGCCATCATTAGCATGGGATGTTTATGTGGGCAGTATTTGCCATGTAGCAGTGCCGGGATACTGCAGCAATAACATTATGCATGGAGTCTAGTTATGGCAGAAAAGAGTAGGGAGCTCCTTGACAAAAGTGTGTTTGAACATTGAAGAGTTATAAATTAGGTAGGAAAGGGCACTATGGCTTTCACCTCAGCGATTTGCCGTATATGTAGCATGCAGGCATAAAGAATGTCTTTGATAGGAGTGAGCTTGTATGGAGGTTTGGCTCTGTTATTCCATTGGTTATATCGCTGAAGTGCAACGTATAGTAACTTTTACTGGATATGTATCTACTAAGTTGTAGTGAATAGCATGATTTTATCTAATGAAATCCACTCGAAGGGTGGATTTTGACAATTGAAATCAACCCTGGAATCAAAAACACTTTTAAACACAGGAAATAACTGGTCACTTGCTGAGTGCACTCAGTGTCTGACAATTAAGTGAAATTGTATACCCTCTCCTGTTGCAACAGCATCAAAAAGTGATTGAAGTAGATGTTGGTAGTACTTTTCAGAAAAGAAGCTGACATACACACATACACACGTGCACACTTACTCATGGATCTGTAATTTTCTCCAAGCGGTTACTTTCTCGTGACTTTGCCTCGTGCTTTATCGTTTTCGTTTAGGCGGTCTGCGGTCCTGCATACATCAATCTCATCACAGTGGTTATCAATGACCCAATGTATGTTGTGCCATGTGACTGCCTTGCTTGTCATCTGACTACTGGGTGAATCATTCATTGTCCCTGTACAATGGGTTAGCAGTCTCAGCAGTGTGCATTCTCAGCTCTCCAAGGGCATACATGTCAGGGTTCCATACTGTGTTTGTGAAATACTCCAACATTTGCAAACCTAAGATAAGATGTCAGAGATCCTAACTTGGTAGGTATAACATGAAGAGGCCCACACTTACCAGTACAGGAAACCTCTTTTGTGAGACATATCGCCAAAAGTTTGTCTAGCTTTTCAGTTATAAAAAGACAAGAGAGTGCAGAAGGCAAGAGATACTTATACTATTGTGTTGAGGTGAGGTGTGAAATTTGGAGTGCTGTTCTTCAGATCAGTGTTGATTTCTATATAGCTGCCTTGTGGGGTCATCTTGTGGTTGCGTGTTGTAGATCTTAGATAGTCTTTCAGCCATATGGGATGCTCTCAGAGGGGGGGGGGGGCACAGGCCAGCAAGCTGCTTGGGACCTCAGTATGACTTAGAGCTTGGGCCACTGCTCTCCCGGAATGATTAATGCGCCTTAAATTGTTGGTGCACACATGCAACACATACTAGTACATACATTAGTTGAACATATTGCATGGAAACACATTGTAACAAGTTGTGCAGTTTTTTGACACTTAGTACATTCACACCCTCAGCATGATAAATAAGTATCTCTGGCCTTCTGTACTCCCTTGTCTTTCATGAGCCAGAGGCATTTCTGGCGAAATGTCTCATGAAAAAGTTTCTTGTGACTGGTGTGCCGGGAAATCCTCCTCATGTTCATGACTTGCAAAACTGAGGGTTCTCTTAATTTTTGATCAAATGCACAAACAGCTAGTGAAAGACTTCTACTATGTGCTGATCACCACCATGTGCTCATCATCCTCTAATGCACCCATCTTTTTTTTCTTCAGAACGACGCTGAAGGAGTGGCAGTACTTACAGTACATGTGTGAGAAGTTTGGTCTGAGCAATCTGGTGAGAGTGCTGGCATGCTCTACCTGGCTATGTGTGAAAATGATGATGGTATTGTATGAATTGACAATTAAAATGATGATGGTATTGTATGAGTTGACAATTAAAATGATGATGGTATTATATGAGTTGACAATTAAAATGATGATGGTATTGTATGAGTTGACAATTAAAATGATGGTATTGTATGAGTTGACAATTAAAATGATGATGGTATTGTATGAGTTGACAATTAAAATGATGATGGCATTGTATGAGTTGACAATTAAAAATGATGATGGTATTGTATGAGTTGACAATTAAAATGATGATGGCATTGTATGAGTTGACAATTAAAATGATGATGGTATTGTATGAGTTGACAATTAAAATGCACATGTGCACACATTATTAAGAGTTAACTTAAAACATAGCACATACTTTCAACAAAAAAATGACAGTTTACGCATACACCTGTGCAGGGTTGAAAAAGTTCTCCCAATCAGAAGTAAGATTATGCGGCAAAGCAAACGCAATTGCAGTGTTACTTTCCACCCATTGTTATCAATATACCATTGAAGGCTTAAATTTGCAATAGTTCAAAATGCAGTCATCTCTAGGTATGGCTATGCTCTGCCAGTATTACTCTGTCACAGTGATGTTGCAGCGATCACAGAAGTCGAATATCATGGCCAAATTCATGTGAACATGACAGTGGCACAGTAGAGATGCAACAGAGGTGGGCAATCAAGCTATGCAACAGAGGCAGGCAACCAAGCTATGGATATTCCAATTGTAATATAGGCAAGGGAATTTCTGTTGCACTCATACGTGCAAGAGCTGAAGTAAATTGCTGCACTTGATTGTTTCATAACAAGTTGTGCACTTAAAGTAACTCTTCAAGCCATTCTTCAGCAGAAAAGCGTGTCATCACTTGCAGCTGGTGTAGCATTGTGAGTGAGGGCAAGGAGTGTCAAGGCAATAGTGTTCAGTTGGATGCACAATTCAGCTAGTACATACTCCGCATGTGCATGTGTGTACATATAATTATGGTTTGGTTGGTGGCTAAACTGCCAGTCACTAAGTTCTAGTAGCATGGGCCAAAACTAAGAGGTCCCAAGTCCTTTATGAACAGCTGCAAGCCAAGGAGAAAAATTTGAGGATTTGATAAGTCAGATACTGGTAGCTTGTGTAAATTTACCAGTTTTAGTGTTGCTAAGGAAGTACTAAGCATAAACTGGCTAGTCCACAGAAACAGTAACCATGGTAATGTGGCAATACGATTTTCACTGTCACATGTATGTGACTGTACGTCTGTTCATTGTAGTGTTCTTTGCTGACTGGCTCAATTCTCTTTTTCTCCATTTTGCTCATCATTTTTCTGTTCTTTAGGCTCTAGAAGTGATGTCAACCTCCTTAACAAGAGATGCATTGGCGAAGGCCCTAAGAAGCTAAACACACAGAACTAGTTCACTCACTGTGATGGTGTGGCTTGTTTCTTTGCATCAATGCTCTTCCACACCACAGCCTGTAATACTCATGTGTACCACGTAAATCAACATACGCTCTTTTCTGCTTTCATGCCATATATTTGATGTGTACATAACGGCATTCTTTTTTTAATTGATTCAGAAAATATGTTCCCAATGTGAAAATACAAACGGTGAAACCTGTCCTTACGGCCACCTGGGAATTAAGGCCACATCTGTCCAGTCCCTTGGGTGGCCGTGATTTTCAGGTTTCACTGTGCATTTCCAGCAAAGAGGGAACTGGAGTGTGAAATAAGCGCTATTATTAAGCAGCATCAATGTCCTAGTGTGATTTAATGTACTTTCAATTGAGAATTTTTCAGTAAATTCAGTTTCAGGTAAAAACTAGTAAATTAAATCTCCACCTAAATTATGTTCATCAGCATGCAGTAAATGTTTTTCTGCCGCTGCCTTGCCTCATACTGAAATTTAACACCGAAACAGCATTTTTGCTTCTGTCAAAAATGCTGCACTACCAAAACTGTCTTAAATTAGAGTTACAAGTTGCATCACACGAGCAAAAATAATCCAAGTGAAGAGTTGATGAATGACAAGGAACTCTTGTGAATATGGTGGCATTGTGCCAAATCAGATCAGTTCCTTTTTTTTGAATAAACTTAAAACACCCAAACTGGAAAGGATAAAAGATAAATATATTATATAGTCTGAAAGCATCTTGCTGATAATAACTTCGAACACAAAAGCAAAACAGGTTTGAAAATATAACTGCTTGCTTAGTGAAGACATTATAACAGTCTTGACTGCTTACATTGTATCAGTTTGACCAATTAGCTATAGACTGTGCTCTCAGCTGGCAGCTGCTTCTTGATCAGGATAATTTGTTTCAGCATTCTCTACACTGTGAGCTCCTTCTGCAGATTCGTCACCACTCACAGGGCTGAACATGTCGTCATCATTTGCCTGGGGCACATCTTCCGCCGTTGATTTCACCAGCAGCTTGCCATTCGCATCAACTAGCTTCTTCGTCAGACTTTCATCATACTACAAAGCAGACAAGCAAATAGTTACACAGCCTGATCAGTGCAGGCGCTGTGAGACACGTTGGTTTGAGAAAGAAATGAGCTGAAGCACAAATGAACTGTTTAATGCATGTTGAAATCAGCACCACTGACATGCACAAATCTCATTTGAAAATACTGCCAGGCTGCACCTCACAGCATGCACTACATGAGGCCACTACCAACAAAAATGTGCTTTTAAAAGAATCACAGTTCTGTGCAGACTATAAAAGTTTTACATGCTTGAAATTAGTGGAGAAAGGTTTTTCCAGCTTACTGTTGTAAATTGCTTGGTCTGCTCTGGAAATAGCCATGGTTTCAGCTGTGGGTGGTTCTTGGCTTTCCATTCCTCGTAGCCAAGAGCAGCTTGGTAGATGCGGGCACTAAACTGCACACACAGAAACACACAGACACAGGCACACATTGTTTTAGTTTTGGCTGATGACAAACAGTAAGAGAAATAAATTGTTTGTTACAAATGTTTCATTGTTTCCTCATAATTTTGTTGTCATAGCAACTAAGTTTAAACCAAAGATTGGAACCTTCCCTCCAGTGTAGCAATGACTCGCATAAGTATGCTATGATGACTTTACATCTATCTTGCTTTTCATATATAGTCTGTAGGGAATGGTGTCATGCAGTGAATCATCAGAACTTTCTTCCTCCTGTTTCATCTTCTCCTTCTTTATTTTTTTCTTCCCCTCTTCCTCCTAGCACAAGAAAAGAATTCAGAGATCACCCATGGCCCCTCCCACCGCATTCTAGTAATCTTGTTGTGTATGTGACATGCTTACCATGGTGATGGCCTGTCACACCTTTGTGTGTCACGGCTGCCACTTTTCTCTCGTAGTTATTCACTTTAAATATATAATGCCTAGCATCTTTTTCTTTACAGTGGCTACATACACAGGGGACTAGAAAGAGGGTAGGTAACCATGGCAACTGATTATGCATGTTCCTAAGAGTTGATGCACATGAATAAATTAAAACCACAAAGGTAGATTCCGGTTTTTACTGTGCTGTGAACAGTATAATGTGACAGTACAATGCAACAGTAAAATGTAACTGTACAATGTAACAGCACAATGCAGCAGTATAATGTAACAGTACAATGCAACAGTAAATGTAACAGTACAATGTAAAAGTACAATGCAACAGTAAAATGTAACAGTACAATGGAACAGTACAAAGAAACAGTACAATGCAACAGTATAATGTAACAGTACAATGAAACAGTATAATGTAACAATATAAGGTAACAGTATAATGTAACAGTATAACATAATAGTATAATGTAAGTGCATGTAGTATAATATACATGTAACAGTATAATGCAACACTGTAACAGCATATAATGTTACACAGTAACCGTATAATGTACAAGTCAATACATGCAGTGTCTTACTTTAGGAGCGACATGAGTGAGAACGAGATTTGTTACAAAGTTTGGTATCTTCCCTGGCGAAAAGAAAAGAACAGATCACTGAACAAAAAAGTAAAAAAGACATCCTAACCTAAGTGACTGATGAAAACAATATGCATTAGAATCTGATTTTGTCCATGAATCTTGTGAAAAAACTTCATTGCCATACTATAGAGATGAATGATACCTGATTTACAGTGAATAGCACATCCATAAACTTGAAAACAACTGCTTTCTTCCACAACCAGGTGGCAACAGTGGGGCAGCCTTGAACAGGGTTGACTAAATGTGAAGGGGTTTGGGAGAATAGCAACGTCTCGTTATGCCAAGTTATTGAAGTAGGACTAGAAAAGACAGAAGTTGCAGCAGTCTCCTAGATGCTGTACACCATTGCAGTTTAGGAGACAGCCACCAACAGTACTGACGAGTCAGTGCTGGGATACAGTGGGCAAAAAAATGTTTGAAAAATTACCTTTTGGGTCTGTATGGGTAACATAAAACATTTCACTGCCTTCATCGTGTGGTCGGATGATATAACCTGTTACTAAGGATATAGCGCGAACATAGCCCTTGCGTGGTGGCAGTTGCTAGGCAACAAACAAAACAACACATGAAGAATCAGAGAAATTCTCCAACAAGAGTTGTTCAAGAAATCAGTAAAATGCTGGAGTGTCACGTCCAAAATGTAATCATCAAGCTTTCTTTGAAAGCCAAGTTGATATTGTTCTTCAGTTAGCTGCAAACTAACAAGCTTCCGCTCAAGAGTTTGTCACTAACCGGATGAGGAACAGAGTGATTGAAGATGATGTATTCATTGTCGAGAACTCGCCACGATCTCTGATTGACGTAGTCACGGTTGGTGATTGGGGGCGGGCATCTTACTGCAATGACCACACAGCAGAATCAATCAGACAAAACATCACACCATGCATGATAACGATAATCTAGATTTAATCACCAGTCACTAACTTGATGAACAGAATTATTTCTCTTTCATGCTGACACATTAAAACACAAACACACATTTAGTTGATGCACGGGTATATGCACCAGCGCATACGTTACTGTGACATGCAAGGATCTGAAAGAAATTCTGTTCCATGATCAACCTCTCCTGAATTTTACATGTAATGAGTAATGTGAATCCAATTTGATTCTTAACAGTAATTTGATACATGATGAACTAATACATCCACATGTTTAAGAGGAATGCGTTTTCCCACAATGCGATCCATGAATTTTATTATTGTAAGCGTTCTCAAAAACTCTTCATAACTTTGATCTGCCAAACCTAGGCCAGAAACAGTACAGAACTCTAGTCTCCCACTACTCATATTAAATTCACCCTCCACCTTTCAAGCAGCTGAAGCTTTTATGAGGTACTGTAAGAATGGAAATTTTCGGTAGCAATAATTTTCGCAAATTTGGCTACGAGCGCCTTTCGGTAGCGAATTATAGTTATTGTTTAAGACCGTACAGTACCGGTGTACATCAGGCGGCAAATCATACGCATACTCACAAAAATGGCGGCTATATATTGAATTTTCAGCAAAATAGCCACATTAATATTTCTGAATGGACGGAAAGTAAGTCGCCACCCGCGAAATTTTGTGATTCTTACAGAATGAGCATTTATCGGCCGTGCTTGATGTCAATCTGCAGTCGGCCGCGCGGTGGCCATGACCACGCCACCGGCCGGCAGCTCCGGCGCGGCTGGCTAAAGTTCACTCACATGAGTAGTAACCGATGTCGTTGTTCGCATCCAGGCTGCAGATTTCAAAGCCGTCTATCATGTTACCGTCCCACACGCGACGGTAGTAGGGATCGTGTAGAAGATCGTATAAGACAGCGGGCCTAACGTCCTCGTACAAAAAGCGAGCCTGCAAGAAGAAAATAAGACGCGGTCCATCAATCCAACCGCTCGTAAAAGTCACGATCGTATGAACTATGAACTCCTACTTCGGTATACACGTACATCACGCAGCTCCTCCGCATGTCGCACCACTTTTGTAACTTAGGACAAGACCTGACCACTTTGCACAAGACACGTTTACATTAAAGGCAGAGAGAATATTAAGTCGTTTATCACCAAGTCTATGAGAAAGTCAGGTACCACATACGTAGACACGATACTCCTGACTTGTTCAGTGAAGGCTCACTGAGTTAAAGTCAGAAGTGGAGCCATTTGTACGCTCCACCTCTTCATCAAGACTGGCAACTGCAACTGATGAAAACGACATTCTACGCCCGGCACCCGCTGAGCAGCCGCTCTACTCAGTAGATGTCGATATCATGTACTCAGTGGCCACATTCTAAGTAATTTCTAGCGCCGCCATTGTGCATACGCACTACTCGAACATACAGATAAAACTTTCCTCCTCACATGTACACACCTTGCTCATTTTCAGCGACGTGCCTTCCCCCTCCTTTAACCAAATAGTCAGGTGCGGCTTGTCCATCTTCAACGTCCAAATGTCTTTGTCATCCACCAACTGTCGGAAACGCTCAAAGTCTGTGTCGCTGGCCGGCTCGGGAGCTCGAGGTTCTTCTGACATGTCTGCAAGAGCACCACGTGCGCGGCCTGGACTAGTCAGGCAATAGCGAAGAAAACCAAGTAATTTACAGGCACCGAGAGAAGTCGAGAGTCAGCTACAAACGCTTGTCAGCAAGAAACAGACTGCTTGTCGGTTAGTGCGAGCTGCAGTTTTACCGCACTCCCAAACGCGTAGTGTTGGTACTGCGATTCCTGCTGCGAAAGGAAGCAGACCACCTATAGACTTCATTTACACCCACTTTTTCTGCGGTCCTGGCTAGTAGCTAGCTGCTCATACTACAGCTGAGTACAGCCGCCAAAGCCGCCGGTACAACAACCGGTTAACCATGCAGAAGTTCAGATGACTGGTCTGTACTTCTGATACATATACATGCACGTACCAGGTGCTCGAGGTGTTCATCATGTACCAGCGGGATTTTTTTGCCATAGTATGAGTATGTACATGTCCCAAGGTAGGCTTGGTTCAGTGGGCGTAGAGTACTAGTATTTGACAGCCAGTGCAGTGTCACGGTAAAGAATGTCTTGCCGGCGTTGCGTGGTCTTGTGGTTAAAGAACACGGTACGGCAAAATTATAACGTGCGTTTTGTAATGACTCATGTCATGAGCCGACTTGTTCTGTGACGTCATAGCACTGCACTCTGTACTCTCACTAGCACCGTACACACGCAAACTCAACTTTACTGCTCTATCCTCAGTTGAACACTTGCACAGTTGAACAGTAGTTACAGAGTTACACAGTTATCAGTTAAAGTTGTACAATTATTACAGCTGCACAGGTTGTTGTGTCAGATGAAATCATGGGAAGAAGTGCATAGAAACCTCCATGACATGGTGCCGTGCCATTTGTGAACCTGCTGAATCTGCCACATCCGCTGCAACGAAAGATGGACGAGCAAACG
>JAOWAW010128748.1:0-22980 GCA_028565695.1 Nicola tetela
GAGAGAGAGAGAGAGAGAGAGAGAAAGAGAGAGAGAGAGAGAGAGAAAGAGAGAGAGAGAGAGAGAGAGAGAGAGAGCCCAAGACTTCAGGAATGTTTGTTGAGAGAGTGTCGAGAGCAGTACGTTAGGATTTGTTAAGATCGCGGATCGACAGTAAGATAATAAGAGGGAAGTGAAAGACAGACATAGGAAGTATAGACGTTTAGTTTGGTCAGATAAGGGAGAAGCCGATTTATTTGCCAAGGAGGTGACGACTGTAGTGCCACCGCAGACGAGGACGAGATTCAATAACGGAGCCGATATGTTTGCCAGTGCATGCAGTGGGAATAATTTGTCGAATGGTGCTGGTAGGTGAGAGTCATGCATACAGGACGGAATTGGTTTGGCAGAGCCAGAGACAATAGCTAGAGAGGGAGCAGCACTTAGATGGAGGTGCATTGCTGAGGCGAGTTCGCTGATGCTGTTTCTTAGTCTTTGGGGAGTGTAATGGTTCGATGTGTGAGGTCCAGAATTCGTATGCGTATAGGAGTGTAACAAAGGAGAAATCTTGAAAAGAATAGTCGTGCTTCCCGATCAGTTTTAGGGAGTCCAGAGGATAGTGAGCTAGAAGATGAGTATGTTAAAGAATAAGGAGTAGTCGTATTTATATATGCATGTCAGGAGAATGGTAGGCCGCTCGACACTGAGAAATATGAGAAGGCGCTTTTGACAGTGGCTGATTAGATTAAATAGGAGAAATTTAACATGAAGAAGATTTCCCAGCACACCAGTCAATAGTAACATTTTTCACGAGACGTACACGTTTCGCCAGAAGCTCTGGCTTCACCATGCGGTCATAAAGACAAGAGAGTACAGACGGGTAGTGTTGTATCGAACTACTCTAATCACATCCAAGGACAAAAGTCTCAACGGCAAGAAACACAACCTTTAAACACTACTGCTGACAAAACCAAGTACAAAAAAGGTGGCAATCAGAAGCACGCCAGGTGAGAGCGCTCACGCGATCAAATGAAATACAACACCAATACTAATCTTGAAAAGAACAGTTGAATAGTCCAGGTGAGAACACTCATGCGATCAGATGAAACACCACACCAATACTATACACAATATGTACAGTTAGGTTACTAGCTATCGCGTCATAGGTGTGACTCTCGGAATGCATGCTAGCAGGTATCAAAAGCAGCTCAAGATGTGACAATGCTTTTCTACCCAACGTGAGATCTGATGCTGTGTGTGCGTATACGATCTGAGCTGACAGGAGCTGAAGACTAGTAGTGGGAACAAACAGCTCTTGACTTGTAGCCCTTTTATATACAGCAGATCTGGACAGGAGCGCCCAGGGAACTGGTTGCGCGCGAGTGGATGGAAGAAGAGGGGATGTGAGAAAGAGCCAAAGACGTCCTCGACGTCGAACCATAATATGCGCAAGCAGTGTGTGTCTTTCAACGGAAAGCGTGTGTGTGAGAGGAGGGAATTTGTACATAGAGCAGTGCTCAGTACAACCGTTGATAGCTGAGTAACGGTTTGTTTTTTTTTTGGGGGGGGGGGGGGTAGGAAGGGGGCGATTAGCGTATTTCAAGTTTGTAGGAGAAAGGTTTAAAAGCAAGCAGCAAGGATGACATGAAAAGCTTTGCCTGTGCCATATGATGAGAGAGGTATCTTTCGGAGTTTAAGTTAATTGTGGGGTCTGAAGTAGAACCAGGTACGATTGTGGATGAAGGTTGTGTTTGAGAGGGACCAGGAGGTTGGGGCGTTTCCAGAGAGAAGAATTTAGTTTTGGTATAGGGTGGCCAAGAAGTGATCTATGAAAAGGAAATACATTAGATAGGGTCAGGGCCAGTACCGGCGAGGAGTCAAATTTTCGTGATTTTAGAACGATCTCCGCTTAGAGCACACGGCCATGGTTTGCTTGGGCTGAGGTTGAAGGCCGTAGCAATCTCAGGAGTCGGGCCATCGAGGGGGGTTCAGAAGTGTTTAGATAAGGTGATTTTAGGTAGGTTTGTGAGTACTAAGTTTAAGCAGCTACTTTAGGAAACGTTAGGTTTTCCTTTGAGGGCTTTTGATTGAATTAAGGATGAATGCACCAACACAGCATTTTCATGATTGTGGGAAGGGTCAGAGGTTGTTGCGGTAGTGGTTTTCTTGGTAGGCAGTGGGTTCTTCTTTCTTCAAGAGTATTTGTTTCTTTTTGAGCAGGCAATGTGTTCTGAAGAGCCATTCGTTTATTGCCATAACAACAATAAGACAGACAGCTCAACACATGCAACATACTTATAGAGTCTAAATGGGTGCACATGATGATCATGACAGCTAGGTGACTAACACTAAAGAATGACCACACAACGTGAGGATGTAATAGGTGATTAACACTACAAACTGCACTCCTAGCATCTCCCTTTACACGACAAGGTTTGAATCTATCTGTGGTTTCAGTCTCTAAATCTGGCAGGCTTTTGTATGAGTCTTGTTCTTGTCTTGGTCCAATATTTTGCAGGTGTGTCTGTACCACCCATTGTCTGATGACGCCTGCATGCCATCTATTCTATGGCCCTTGTTGTCCTGTGGGACCTTGTCATTTTCCTTGTCCCTCAGTGTGTCATCTATCACCTGGTGCTTGCCCTCCTGTGTGGCCTTGCCAGGTTCTTCTTTGTCCCTCAGTGTGTTCTCATCTTCAGTTGATTTCAAGATGTCTTCCCCCTGTTCATCCAGTTTGTTATCAACGTCCTCCTCTGCTTCCATTGGAAGCAAGTGCACTCAATTGTGTCTCTTTAGTCCTCCATTTGACTCAATGATATATGACCTGGGAGACTCTCTTCCCACGCAATGGCCTTTGTCCACGTCGTGTTTTGATATTTTCCTATCGTCCTTACTCTCACTGGTTTCCCTGTCTGAAGTGGAGGAAGTGCTTTTGCATGTTGGTCATGCCAATATTTGGCTTCTTGCCGCTTTTGTACAATCTTTTCTGGCCCTCTCTCTGGCACACTTGGATGTAGCAGTGTGCTTCTTGTCGGCAATGTTGTTTGTGTTCATCTGGACACAAGTCTTTGGACTGGACTTGATTGCATTCCAGCTGTTGGTGTGTTCCACCACTCCAAGATGGCCAGGTGCAAGGCAACAATATCCTTCAGCGCTTTCTTGATAATGTTCTTGAATATTTTTACCACTGATTCCACTTTCCCATTTGACCTGCAATGATAAGGTGAACTTGTTGTGTGCATGAAATCCCAGGCCTTTGCGAATCGCATGAATTTGTCCACTGTAAATTGCGGACCATTGTTTGTCACTAGCTCATCAGGTATGCCATGCTGGCAGAACTGTTGCTTCTTTGCTGATATTATTTGAGTACTGCCCTTGCTGGAGATTCTGTCCACCTCCCAGAAGTCTGAGTAATAATCTCCTATGAGGAGAAAGTCCATTGACTCTATGGAGCATAGATCAGCTCCTACCTTGCTCCATGGTCGATTTGGAATAGCATGTGTAAGCAGAGGTTCTGCTGATTGTGTGGGTTTGTATTCATTGCAAGTAGCACAGTTTGAGATACGCTCTTTGACAGCCACCGTCATTCCAGGCCAAAAAACTGCTTCATGTGCCTGTCGTAGACACACTTCAATACCCAGGTGTACGTAATGTATGTTCTTCCCAAAATATCAGCTCTCAGAGTCATAGGTATAATTACTCTACTTCCTTTATACAAGACTCCATTCTGCACTGATACTTCGTTGTGATAGGGCCAGTACTCCCTGATCTCTGGGTAAACTTGTGATTTTTTGTGTGGCCAGCCTTCCAAGACTGTCTCTTTTAGAAGATGCAGTGCTTTATCCCGTCCTGAGAGCTCCTGTATTTGTTCGAATGTTGTTCTTGACATGTTTGCATAGTCTGCTTGGTCGACTGCCGTAATTTCTGCAAAAATAGGTTTCTGACAATTGCCATCATTTTCTAACGGTGCCCAGGAGAGACAGTCTACAATGTGCAGCTCTGAACCTCTTCTGTGTTTGACAGTGATGTTGAAATGCTGCAACCGTGGAATCATTCTTTGCAGACGTTTTGGTGCCACTAGCAGGCTCTTCTTGAAAATTGCCTCCAGGGGCTTATGATCTGATTCAGCAAGTGTTGTCTTCCCATCCTGTGATGTAGTACTCAAATTTTTCACATGCAAATATGATCGCAAGGTATTCTTTCTCAATGTGTGTGTATTGTTTCTCTACTTTTGAGAGCGTACTTGATGAGAACTCAATTGGTAGTCCATCTTGACTTAGGCATGCTCCAATTCCATAGTCACTGGCACCACACTGTATTACAGCTGGTTGTGTCACGTTGTAGTACCTTAGTAGCATATTGTTGGCAATTGCTTGTTTTATCTCCTCCCATGCCCCTTCTTGTGATGATTCCCAACACTATTCTGCATCCTTGCTGATGATCTGCCTCACTGCTGCTGCCTTGTCTGCCAGCTTTGGTATGTACTGCCTCATGTAGTTGGCTAGCTCCAGAAAACTTTGCACTGAGGCAATGGCCTTCACTTTTTGTGGGTCCAGCATTAACCCCTTGTCCGTGAACATGTGCCCACAATATGACGCCTTTGTTAGCTTGAATAGGAACTTTGATGGGTTGAACTGCAAACCAACCTGTCTTGCTCTTTCAAGGGCTGCTCTCAAGTTTCTATTATGATCTTTCTCCACCCCTTTGGGTGTGTTTCCGTTTCCATAAACCAGTGTATCATCTGCAATGCAGATCACACCAGGTATGTTTGCCAGAGCATCATGTAGGCGCCTTTGAAATTCCTCTGGCGCTGTTGATATGCCAAATGGCATTCGAAGCCATCGGTAACGGCATGACGGTGTCCAGGACGTTGTTTTATAGCTGTTGTCTTTGCCCAATGCCACCTGCCAGAATCCGTCCTTGCGTCAAGCTTTGAGAACAGTTTTGCGTTTGCCAACTGTGGCAAGACATCTTCTACCGTAGGTATAGGGTATCTTGCCCTTTCCAATGTATGGTTTATATCCTTGGGATCTAGGCAAACTCTCAGTTTGTTGGTTTTTTGTACTGCTACTAGGCTTGAAATCCATTCAGACGGTTCTGTTACCCGTGCAACTACACCTCGTTCTTCCAATCCCTGTATGTGTTTTTGTAGCCGCTGTTTCAGATGTATCGGAATTTTCCGGCGGGCATGTTGGGCAGGTCTTGCGTCCGGTCTAAACCTCATATGATATTCTCCCGGCAGCTTTCCTAGACCGTCAAATACATCTTTAAACTCTTTCAACACCGCTTCCCTGTCTATTAGCCTTGTTGTGACGTTAAGGTCACTGATTCACACGGATTGATTTATGACCGCTGTGGCTGCAGCTAATTTCAGTTTCTCGCATGCCTCCGCTGACAATAGCGGATGCCTGTCGCTTGGTCCGTTGATGACAATGAATTTCAGTTTATCAGGATGTTTTCCTGATTGCGGTTGAACTTCGATCATAATTTCGCTCCTGGGACTGATCGTGCTTTCATCATAGAACCTCAGGCGGATGTTAGTTGGTGCGGTGGTTTGTAGAGCTTCCCAGTTGATAGCCTTGAAGTCTCCGTGGTCATGATGTTACAACTGCCACCGCTGTCCAGTTGAGCTGTTTTATTGCTCCAGCTGCCTCCTGAAATCCGCATTGGGAGTTCCACTAACCATTTTTTTCTTTCTTTCTCACTCGATGCTGCTAAACAGTATTCGACGTTCATCGCGTCTACCTCGACTGGCATGCCGTTGCCTTCCGATTGCGGTTGAGGCTCCATCATGGCTGCGTACACCCGTCGCTCCTGTGGTTGGGCTTGGCTGCAAACTTTTGCAAAGTGTCCCAGCTTATTGCACTTTCGACATCTACTGCCGTATGCTGGACATTTCCTTGGCGCGTGTGCTTGGCCGCAGTTCCCGCACTGTCGATCACGATTCTTTTCGTTTCTATACGCATGCTGGACTTGATGTACGTCTGGCCCACAGGCTTCCTCCTGTGGCCCTTTCTGTTCATCTTTGACACGACGGCTCATTGATATCGTTTGCCGCCTGGTTGCCTCAGCTGTCTTGTAAATTTCTATAGCCTTTCCAAGGTCAAGTGCTGGCGTCCGTAGCAGCTGTTTGCGAATCTTATCATCTGAAATGCCAACGACCAAGCGGTCTCGCACCAGTCTGTCTCTCAAAGTTCCGGAGTTACATGTGTCGGCAAGGGTCAGGAGAGCTGCGACGTACTGTTACGTCGTTTCACCTGGCTGTTGCTTTCTGCAGTTAAAAATGAAGCTCTCATATATCTCGTTTTTACACGGCTTAAAGTACGCTTCCAGTTTGTTTAGCATCGCTTCCGAGTCCTTTTTGTCGTCTTCTGACAGCTGCAACCATTTGAGAATGGTGATGCACTCGCGTCCCATTACTGTTCTGAGCGTGACCGCCCTTACCTTTGCGTCTTTCTCTGCTATGCCAGTCGCGAGCTCGTAATCTTCCCATTCCTCTCGAAATGTCCGCCAGTTGTTCCACTCGTCTCCTTGCGTGCTCATAGGACGTGGCGGGTTCAGTTTGTCCGCCATAGTTGTTCTCGTGTTTGTGATTGTAACCTTCTGACACCATGTTCTGAAGAGCCATTCGTTTATTGGCGGAGTAACGATAAGATAGGCAGCTCAACACATACGACGTATTTGTAGAGTCTACACAGGTGCACAACACGATGATCATGACAGGTGATTAACACTAAAGAACGACCACACAACGTGAGGATGTAATAGGTGATTAACTAAAGAACGACCACACAACGTGAGGGTGTAACAGGTGATTAACACTACAAACGACACTCCTAACACAATGAAAAGTAAGAAAGCTGTGGAAGTTGGAGCAGAGAGAGGGCTCGGTATTCTGACCTCTGTGCTGGTGTGAGTTCGATCCCCGGATCGAGCCGCCCAGCATACTGTATAAGGAGAAGAAATTTCCTTGCCTGCATCCAAGGGGTTACTCTGGGTACTCCGGTTTTCGCCCCCTTATTTTTTATTCGAGTCGACTCGGCAAATTGTGTTAACAACTACTATGATGCGTTTTCAGTGCTAGGTTCTCCCCTCAGTCATTTTACTTCCCAAGTACACCTGTTGTATAGTCACAGCCATGAGCATGGCGTTTCCAGTCCTGTTCGCTCTCGTCAAACTGTAGGATACAACTTTCTATATGTCTAACACTGCATCCCTAATGACTAGTTAACTGGTACAAAGTCATCTGCAGTTTCACTCTCAAGTTTCAACTATTTCTCGCGTGGCAGTTCCATACGTGCCTAGACCTGCTTCACAGTTTCGGCTTGATTTCCACTGCTGCGACGCATGGGCGAAGGTTCTCAACATCCATGAGATTTCGCCAGCTGCAGAAGTCTTCTTCACGGTGGGACAGTTCAACCAAGGCGCTCAAATCTTTCGCCACCTTCTTCACCATCTTCAGGATAGAAGACCATTGATGCCTCGCATTCGTTTCTTCTGAGTAAGAGTCACCACTCTTTCTTGTGTGGTCCCGAACAGAAACTGAAAACTGAAACCAAAGCAATACGTTCGGAGGCTGCTGAGACACCAAAGTCCAGACCCATTCAAAAACTTCAGGCGCAGGAGGCTCAAAATCTATTCGATTCAATTGAAGCCTTAGTCTTAAAGACCACACCAACGATATATCCTATGCAGCTCTACCCAGCTCGAAGGACCAATTTGGAATCTCTGGAATCAAGTACAAAACGACTCATACGGGTCACTCGGGCACATACAAAACGGATGGAACGACGCGAGTTGTCATGGTTACACAATGTAGCCACATGGAAAGAAAATGGTGACATAGTTGGTGTATCAGTAGAGTCAGGCACAGGGTCATTACACCACACAAGTCAAGGGTCATGGATGCCTACTCTTTCCGATGAAATGAGAAAAGGTACGGTTAGAAACGAATCAAATGTCAGGGTACTGATAAGTCAACGGCTGACTCGAAGTCGTATCCTACAATTGTAGAATGAATTTCGCAACCTATCTCTGAATGTACAAAATAAAGCAACTGGATATAGGGAGAAAAAAACCGGTGTTAATGGGAACGTGATACATGTTCCTCGTGCGCAGTTTGCAGCACTAAGTGGGTGTTTCTTGGTGAGACCGGAGTAGAGTTGAGTTGGATGAATCGCAATTGTCCATGGGTTGACCCTTTCCTTCCTGTGGCTCATTTCTTGTCGTTTGTCGATATCACTCGGCAAGTAAGTGATATAGGTGAGGTACCGGTTGGTAGTAACTTATTGTTAGACGGCTTGGGCGCTTATCGAACGGGCGAGCTATCCAACGTTCTGGTCCTATGTGGCAGCCCTAGTGGGTATACACGTAATACGTCTAGGCGGACTACCAGTATCAGTGCTTTCTACCCTAGTGATAACTTTTTCTTCTTCTTCTTCTTCTTCTTCTTCTTCTTCTTCTTCTTCGCCCCTCCGGCTCCTCCTTCATTATTAACCTCATGTGTGGCTGAGGCCAGTTAGACATGTTTCAAAATAAATATTAAATAAATAGAAAAAATAAAAGAATAAGTAATAAAAGATAAGGATTTCAAATGGAATATCAAGAGCAAGAATACTTGACTGAGGAAAGGAATATTTCATAAAATGAATAAATGCTTGGAGAAAAGGGTGAGAGAAAGTAGAAGAAGAGAGTTGAGGGGCAAGATAATTCTAAGAGTGATTAAGACAAGTGGAGCATTGATAGCATGAAGTTACGGCAAGGTTTGAGAGGGCGTTTTTTAAAAGAGGAGAGCTTATCGTGGGATTGCACTGAAAGAGGAATTGAGTCATACTCGCAAATAATGATGAGTATTTGAAAGGGGATGCCCGAGGTGCTGGGGGTTGAAGTCTTGCTTCTTAAGAAGTTGGTAGGGCGTGGAGTGACAGAGGGAAGCGTTGAGAAGGGGTCGTGGAGCAGTCGTTGTCAAAGGGACACAATCACGGGGGCCTGGGTGTGAGGGTTTGCAAGAAAACTGTACTAACTTTTTGTCGCTGAATCCCTTCAAATCTTGGCAACCCTTGGCTTAGAGGACTTGATTTTGGCATAACTGAGTGTGATGTAGTTTATCGTGGTCAGCACTTTTATGTAGGTTTTGACTCTAACCGAGAAGGTTGAGATATTGGCGTCTCGGTAGTTGTCGACCATCTCCGGCATCGACGTCCATCCTTGTTTGGGGTTTGGACTTTCGGAGGCTTCAAGGGCCAAGGAGAAAAGTATTTGTTGAGCATCTATCCGTCTCGAGGAAAAAGTAGACAAAAGAAGGTGATCACGAGAGAGAATATTTTTTCATCTAGCGGCGATGTCAATACATAGGAGAGCTTCGATACCGCCATGCCGTTTCGTACTTTTACCCACTCCACTGTCGTTCTGGACCATCAACAAACGCTCCGCACTTTGCCTCGGAAGTACCTGTTGTTGACCGTGATTTGCTTTCACAACGCCCTCTATGGAACTGCGGTCAGTATGTATTTTGCTGTCGTAGAGTAGATCTTTGCCCCGCAGGCCTATGAACTCGTGCCCGATGGTTTGTCGGAGTCAGATCCCTTCTGTTAGAGTAGGTCTGACTTAGACGAGAGTACTAATCGGAGAATCAAGGAGTGAACACGCCATAAGACGTTACTGCTGGCGATTTGAACGCATGCCGTATTTTCAGGGCTTGACTCAAGCCTCGATAGGTTATGTTTCTGATTGCCTAGTTTATTTCACACGGTGAGACTTGTCATTCGAAATGGCTTTGCGGCAAGTAAAATTTGTTTGTCAGTGTCCTGGTATGTGTCAAGTTGTTTCGTTTGCCAATCATGAAGCCTCCAATTACCCTGATTTGTCTATAGTCCACCGGTGTAGTTTTCCCAGTGATGAAAAGCAAAACAAAAAAAAGACTTTAAGGTAAAAAGAGGCGTGAGATGATAAGCTTTCCTTTCTTTCACTTCTACTTTGAGAAGCCGGCCTTCAACTTTTTCCGTACTGTACTTCCAGCCGGAACCACAGCAGGCCATGTGCACGTCTTTGCTGTCACTGTTGCTTTCGGGTACAAGAACTCGCCGTTGTTCCTAACAACGCCCAAGGTCCTGTGATCGTGATCGTGTCCCTTTAAACGGAGAAACTAATTTATTACCAACAATGAATGACTAGACAGAGGAGATGAAGCAGACAAAGAAGGACAGTACGTTTCGCCCTGACGAAGTCCAGTGGGCGAAACGTTGCATTTTCCTTCTTTGCCTGCCTCGATCATCTCCTCTGTATGGTCTATCAAATTGTATCAATGTCATGGAGCGATCTGTCTGTGCAATGTGTACGCTAGCGTGGCCCGGAGGAAATGCTGTCGACAATTTAGAGTACTGCTAAGAGAAAATCCGTATCGTGTATATGCTCATGGATGCATTTAGCTGCCTTCTGCTGAAAGCGCTCCAACCGATCAGACAAATGGACTGGGAGGCTTACTCAAGCGGTACTCAATAACAGGGCGGATGTAGCATTTGTAAAACGCAGGTCGTGCCTCAGCTGGAGGTGGCAAGGAATACCGGAGCCGACGAAGTATACCGAGCAGTCGACTTGCTTTCGCAAAGACGTCTGCTAACCAAGAGAAGAAGAAAGCCCTGAGCCGTTGTACCAGTCTTTTGCTGTTGTACAAATCACCACTAGCACTTTTCCTCTGTGCAGCAGCAGCAAGAGTCCTTGGAGATGGCTCTTTTTCTCTCATAAACCCTGTGATAATGCATAAAGGCAGCTGTCGTGCCTCACATTGAGATCTAGCGTGGTCAGCGATACAAACAGCCAATTTGGCGGGCACATGCCTCAGCCGGGCTATGCAATCGTAATGGAACTTGTCACGAATTCTATCGGATCCGGCAAAGTCATAAGTATGGTATTTCAACGCATGCGCGCGTGGTTGTCATGCTCATCTTAGGCTTCCAAATACTTTCAATTAACGTCGTCATGGACTCATTGCTACTCGGTCTTGGTGATGTAGCCCGTACACATTAGAAATAACAAACTGCGTCGTCGACTCGGACTGTTGTTACGTGGACGAGCTGAAAGTATCGAGGAAGAAAATTTGCCAGGCCGTAATATCGATGACAACGACCTTGGACGTTCTGAAAACTGACGTAGCAGGCCTGACGACATTCTAATTCCTAATCTTAATTGACACTTCGACTGGCAGCCGAAGGTTTTGTACAACTACTACCTCTCAGGTTATATTATTCAGTCGCCCTGAAGTGAGCAGACTCCTTATGGGTCCTTTTAATGCGTTGTTCCGCCTCTTGAGTTTGCTCCTAGTCGGCACTCCCGCCAGAGCTCGTGACACACATGTACTGCTACTACATTTTACAATCGCGGTGAACATGAGCAACGTTCACTATGAGTCAGCAAGTTCACGGCGCGTACCAGTTAGTGACTGGTGTAAGAATCGTCGACGTCTAGGTCGATAGACTGACACGTACGGTGATACCCAAGATGAACCAACATGTATGGCGGGAATGAGTCTTGAGAGATTGAGAGTGTAGGAGGGGTGACACCCGAGATGAGCCAATATGTGTTGCGGGAATGTGTCTTGAGAGATTGAAAGTGCAGGAGGGGTGAGACCCGAGATGAACCAACATGTGTGGCGGGAATGTGTCATGAGAGGTTGAGAGTGCAGGAGACAAAGCCAATGGAAGAGAGAGCTCCTCTGAACATGCGAGTGGCCCCTCGGTACGATCTGCTTGCGTCCATGTCCGATTCCCTTCAGGCACGCTTTGTTAACGTTCCTTTCAGAGGTGGTCAAGTTACTCTCAAACTCTTCCGCCTTTTTGAATGATGGAGGTCAAAACATGATCGGCTGACTAGAGGTTGGTGTATGAGTGAGGCTCTATGCGGGGCATCTGATCAAAGCCCACAAACGCCGATCCGGAAACAACACACGGGCTGCAAGTAGCTTGAAGGAGTTTGTTGGTATGCTGTTTTTATTCATCCTACTCGCAGTGGTCTGTTTGTTCCGTTTTATTGTCATGGCGCTAGTTGATGCTCGCAAATTAAGCGCCTACTCTTCGACAATGGTCTCCGGGAGGCTCGACCGTCCTTTGCGCCATGTGGAAGCATGCACGGTTGTTCTATTGTTCGAATGCGCATAATGCTACGAGTGCTAAAACTGCTAATACATGTTGGGAGCGAGCGCCACTACAGGCGTCGTACAGCACCTGTTAGCTGATCATGATCTGAAGAGTCGTAAAGGAAATCACGCTTTTCTCAGAGTCTTGTCTAACCGGAAAGGGTTCATGGTTTTCTGCAGGTGCGCAACTCTCGTCTTCTTTCCACCTCGAAGCGGTACAGATCATCCCCACTACTACAGCGGATGCCTTTTTCCAACGTCTACTGCAGGTTTACTCGGTGGTAATTAGAACTGGTCACTCGTTCATGCGTAAACCAAACAGCCTCGAGCTTTCTTCAGGATTGTAGTAAGCAGTTTTATTATAGTGATAAACAAGGAATGGATTTGTAGCAGCAATATAAACTTAAAAAAAAAATTAATCAGCGGCAATACGTTGGTTGTACCACTGAGCTCATTGCACCCTTTGTTACTTTGGTTCCACTTGTAGTTGCTAATTCAGACATGTCCAAATGCACTACACATTGCAGTTGGCTGGTTGCGGGTCGTTTATCAAAACAAGCACGGGCGTGCAATTACACTGGAGCCTAGCATTTTGATTGATTGTCCAGACAATGAACGCTGACACCAGGCGAATGTTACGCTCGACAACCCGGCCCTAATCTCTTTCGCGCCCAACACTGATAATCTGACAAGCGATGTTTGCAGAATTGTTCCAAGCCTCTTCTTAGACGTTCCTGTTAAGGCGTAGGCTCTTGCAAAGACGGAACGTTTTCGACAACCTGTGTGTTATTGTGAAGGCTGGACCATTTTGCAGCAGTCCACAACCAAGCTGGAATCAGCGATAATCGATTTCCTGACAAAAACGCAGAGCTCAGGGGAATGTCCGGTCTACCATATCAGGCTTGTAGTCACGTGAGAATCATGTGTGGTAATGATGACGTCCAAGTAGTGAGGATCCCATACCCCGTGACACAATCCCGCTCATTATTCGCTCGATTCGATCCCTGGTTGAATGGGCAATGGCGAGCTTTCGAAATAAGCTGCTTTGTCACGACACTTATCTGAAAGCGGAAAAGCCAAGTGCCAAGTATTCGTCCAGCGATTTCATGCGTTGCACTGACGTCATGTTTTCATACCTCCTTAACATGGTCAGCTAAATGACCGATGGTCCGTTTAGTGATTATCACCGTGCGGTGTGGTGGATGCCGGTAAAGCTAGCGGTAAAGTTTACTCTCACCTAGAGGTTAAGTGAGGGGCAGGGCCTTGAAACTCCGCCGTGTTTGACCGAAGGAACTATGCCTACATCGGGAGATTTAATCGGCTGTATTGTTAAGTAGATCTACATCCCACCCACCGCTCGCAAGATGGCTCAGTCTGAAGAAATTGTAAAGGCAGACTGGGGATTTCGTTTTCAGCACTGTTGGCATTACTGTAATAACTGTTGGTTCCGGCACTGGGGCCTGGTACCTCCCTGGTGCAAGTTAAGGAAAGGACGCGTCGCGGCATGTTAGCAGCTAATCAGGTAATTACCGGTGGACCGCTGAGGCCGGTCGATCAACCTGGCAAAATTGAGAGCCAGCTTGGTTTTGTCCGCACCAATTTGATTTTTCATGTTTTTGCTTTTTGTGGCCAGAGGTTACACACTACTCGATACCGGCGAGACGCCTGAAGATAACACATTCACTGAGTTCTTTGCGAAACAAAACATACTATGCAACATACTATGCAATTAGAACAAATGTGCGCTTAAAACGGCTAGTCCTCTCCGCGGTTAAAGCGAGAAGCATCCCCAGGGGCAACTGATGACTTCTTGCGCCTCAGGAGCGGTTTCAAAAAGTATGATCAACTTAGGATAATAGCATAGAACACCAACTCGATCCGTCCGTGAGTCAAGGAAATCACTCGACGCATGCAGTTCGGCAATTTCGTCGATTCTTTGTTCAAAGACGCATTCCGGCTCACGCTTCATGAATGGCAGACTATATTAAATTGCAAAACTAACGAGCGTTGTGGAGGAAAATGCGAGATGCCCCGAGGAAACCACTGAAAACTGAGGGCCACGTCCCAGCGTTTCAATGCTGATCAGTAAGCTCGATCTGATAGTCGTCAGGCGTCTAGATCTTATACCGATTGTCCAGCAAGCTGTAAATTGAGAAACAATACTTCGTGATGTCTGTGCACATCATCCACATCACCAATCTTTAGAATAGATAGCTAACCGCGAGGCAATTGTTACCATAATCCTTTTACTAAACGCTCTGTATCGCTGAGCAGTACGAGAGCAGAGTAGGCGAGTAGATTGGCGCCACATATCCGATCAACCCTTCAGAAAATCACTGTCACGGAGTCCCCGATAGACATGAGCGCACCTTCACCTTTCAGGAGAAGTCTTAATTGACCATAAAATATCTCTCTTTCTTCTCATAGTTCCGTTTTCTTCGATTAAATTCTCTTCCATTCTTCTGGACGTATACTAGAACAACTTATGTCATGGACGGCTACAAGCTTTACTTTCAGCTGTGGTTGCGCAACTTAGTCTTGGCGCCATGGATTGTCTTGCCATCGATCTTTCAAATATGTCACGATGCAAACAAAACTTTGGAATGAATAAGAGGGCGTGAGTCTAACACTTGTCCGGGTGTGTGCTTGTGCGGGACAGTGACGAACACTGTTTATCAAAGAGCAGTCGACGGGGTTGAATTGTTAGCGAATTACTGCCTCTCACAAAATGATCAATCTTTTTTTTCAGTCATCTTAAGGAGGAAAGTGGAAACAGGAAGAAAGCGTTCACCTACATTAGAGACGTTCCCTACATCGTACTCCCTGAAGCGCTCCAAGGAACACTTAGGGCAGGTTTGATCGTTAGGAAGTTATTCTATCTCAGCTGCACCGCGAAAAGTCAGTGTTGGGGCCGAGGTGTACTTGTTGTCCGCCAAGCAATAAATCACCAAAGCACACTCTTGAGTAGAGAGCGACTGTCCCCCTTTTTGTCCACACACACTCGAACTTGAAACCAAATGAGTTTTGAAGGATTCAAAAGAGAGGATAGCTATCATTCATTTTCTTGCCACGTTGATAATATCATAATAAATATATATAGCTCTGTATAACATCTGTCATATCTCTTTGGTCGATAAAAAAAAAACTTGAAACGAAGAAAAAGAAAAACAGGAATGAGCGTGATAAAGTAATAGGTTTTTGATATCCGTACAAACTCTGATAGATAGAAATTTCTTTCGGTTATAACTCTGAAAAACGAATAACACTCTGAGGACGGTTAACAAAAACAAACACACAGGAGCTAAATAAGCTAGGCTTTCTTCTGCAGATGTTAAGTTTCTTGATGTGGGTATTCTCTGGACTCTTTACGCAAGAGGATAGATCAATAGATTTGGCTGTTTTTTTTTCTCCTACACAACGATTATAATATGATGAGAAAGCGGACCGGTGGATCACAGCCCTTCAGTGAGAATATAGTCTATTTTCGTTTAATAATAATAATAATCTGTATCTCTTGTGAAAATAGAAGAATCTTAGCTGATGACGACGACGGCGTCCCATCCGTTTGTCAGAAGATCAAGAAGAGAAAGCACAGTTGTCGGATTGTGGTTGAGCGAGTGAATATGCCGAAAACTGTTAATCCAAATCTGGCCTGGTAAAAGTGGTGAGATTCGCTGCTTGGATTATGAAGAGATCAGTGTAGATTGCCGCCGGAAAGCACAGGATGAGTTTCTACTTTCGGTGAGTCCGCATGTGTCGGTTGAGATTGCCAGACTGCGAGAATCCGATTCCGCACACTTTGCATTTATATGGCTTTTCTCCGCTGTGAACTCGAATGTGTTTGGTAAGCGTGGATGTGTCTGCGAAGGCCTTCTGGCAAATGTGGCATTTGTACGGCCGTTCGCCGGAGTGTGTTCGCATGTGCGTCGTAACCGACGAGGACTGGGAGAACTTGCGCGAGCACACGCGACACTTAAACGGTTTTTCTCCGGTGTGGGTGCGAAGGTGAGCGCTCAGGTTTGCTGCCTGGCTGAAGGCTTTGCCGCAGGAATTGCAGTTGTACGGCTTTTCGCCGCTGTGAGTGCGGAGGTGCGTTTTCAGCGTAGATGGCCGTGCGTAGCGCTTTCCGCAGATGTGGCAAGCGTTCGCCTTCGTCGGTGAAGGTCGCGTGCTCCGTAAGACAGAGACGTGATGTCCAAGCGGTTTCTGGTCAACGGAAGAAAACATCGGGTAGTTGCTGGGCAGAATGGGCGTCGTGAACACATCGACGTCATCGGGTTCAGAGCTGGAGGGCGGCGGAGAAGGAAGTAAACTCAGGTTCGTGCCTCCAAAGCCGCCGAGGTCAAAGCTTGGAAGAGTTGTGCTCGTCTCGTTAAAAAGAGCGTTTGTTGAGCCGTAGCTGTGCAGGGACTGGACCGAGGGTTCTGACCACATCTTCAGTTGCTTACGTTGAGACAGTTCGTATGCGCCTGATGTCATGTGCGCTAACGGCGTACTTGTCGAGGCCGAAACACCAGACGAGGCGTATTGGGCCGCCACAGCTGCCGCATGCTCAGGTGTGAGAGGTGGAGTGGAAGAGGATCCGGTCTGAAGGGAGAGAAGAGCCGTAGCTGCATCGTGTGCGCTATGAGGCGTACTGTGAGTGTCCGCCGTACTATACCTGTAAGATAACAAGATAAAAAGAAAAAACAGCTGTTAGCCATGTCAAATCGCTAGCTGCTACAAGGAGATTCAAGGAAGCGCTTTTGCTAACTACAAACGTTCGCGGGAAACAGTTAAACAGACGACGTGCAACCGTTGTGATGCGTGTGGAAATGAAGAGTAGTGCTACACTGCTAGAGACAACTATCGCACTGACAAACATGGTTAAGTGACACAGGGGACAAACGTCACTTAAAGGCCTAGCCAACACTTGACTACATCAACAAGCTCAACAACGCCCTGCAACTGTATTCTACTTTGTGGAGGTGGTGGGCGGTGCTGCCCTGGTCGCTAGCCAGCAGCTTGGCAAAGCGAAAGAAATTGTGACGAAAGATAACACTCGCTCTTTGCTATTTTCTCTAATTTGTTGGCAGACAAGCTAGGCATAAAGACAAGTCCAACCAAGAGAAGTGACGCGGAACGACCAATGGTTAAATCGGCTTGCTTTTCGCTCGTACGTGATAACCACCGCGTACAATAGCTGAGAGGAAGCGCTCTCTGACACCACGTTCAGATAACTCCAGCTATCGGTAGTCTTGTCCACGCTGAAAAAATGGCGGTTCGGATTGCGTCAAAAAGCCGTCCACACTGTTCGGAGTTTTTACACTAATTTGAAACTTTAGAGAAAAATTACCTCCAGTCGAGGCTTGAACCAGGGTACATCATTGCCGTGTAGGGTGACTGGTCGTAGTAATTGACGTTCGTAGCAAGCTGCATCGACGATAAAGATGTGCCCTGCTGAAGACCGCAACCACCGCTGGCACCACTGGACGTGTTCCAGATTGGCATGGAGAGAAACGAGCGACTCAAACTCATGGCGATTTCTGACTCTGCAAGGTGATAAGTAGACGATGGGCAAAAGAGCAGATGCGGTTAGCGGACATGCATCCACGAACATACGAGCACAAGAAGCCATTGGATAACACAATCTGAAAGAGTGTTATGGGTCAAGAAATGAAACACTTTTTATCCGAAAAGTGTCGAATTTTTAAAGAGACCTTCCCGATTCTGTGACCGCTCTAACCTAGATGTTTTCACCTAATTGCTCATTCCTGGCACTTACTTGAGTTGGGCAATCCACGGTGAAGGCGAAAGGTCGTGATAGGAAGAGCAATCTCACTCCACGTCGTCCGAGGTCTTCTGGGTCCAAGTCAGCCCGGAGACTGGCTATTTGAAGCCTAGCGTTGAGCCCCTGTAGAAGCCACACGACCGCAGCGGTTTCGGCTGCCACCGTCAGCCTCTTCAAACTCCAGCTACTAATTTAACAAACAATTAAAGCGACTAATGCTCTTGGGCTGGGCGGCGCCTAAGTGCTCGCTCTTCGATTAAACATACTTGTTCGGAAATTCCAGCGGGCTGACATCTCTCGCTGGCCAGCACGGCGCTTTTCATCGGCGGCAGTAATTAGGTCGCCGATTGCTTTTTTCATTCAGCCCTCTACCAGCCACCAGGCTCGCAGACATAATGGAGGTCAACGGGACGCTCGTCTCCTGTAGTTCGCCAAAGTACGTTTCTGCATGCTAACGACCCCGTGCTGGCCCGTCTGACGTAGCGAGATACCCAAGATCGAGAGCGCCCCTTTTCGGGCGGAGTCCGCTCGCCGGCTTAATCCTTCCGTTGGCCGGTTTTCGCCGGCTCTGTAGCCGGGTGGGTTGTTTGCCGTAGAACGGTTGGTTTGGCGTGCTGATTTGCTGACCGACACGCGTCAAATCCGTGTATGCAACACGCATCGCCGGAGAGCTTTCCCTGCAAGAGTTTTGCGATTGGAAATTCAAACAAGTTCACGCGACCTTCTACAAAAAAAGAACCGGCGATTCAGCTACTAGAGTCTACGAAAGCGTAATGTAAAGAAGAATTCTTTTCCTTTAACGCGCGCTAGGATGAAATGGTTGCGCATGGATTTCATTCGCCATTCTCTATTGCCAAAACTTTCCGGATCGTGGGATAGTTAGGGTATGCTCAAAAAGGTGGCTTATTCCGAAAACGAAAGTGATGGTGACTTTCTGTGGCTGCCTCCCCCGATCCTGTAGCGATAGGAGAGGCCTATCTTGCGGCCACTGCCAAAAGATGCGGCATGTCTTGCGCTCCCCCTCCACCTAGGCACAACTGGTCGACTGTTACAGCCTGCCTCCATGCGTATTTTCCTGCATAAGAAACCAACGCTCCTTCCATATTTGTCGCGACCGTTTTTCTTCGTCGTGCCAGGCCCACACATGAAATAGTCCTGCACACAAACGAGGAATTCCTCCAGACAGCAGCATAAAGCGGTGTATTTTTTCCCTCAGAGCTTTAGACGGGGCTCAGACATGCCGAGCTCGTGGGCAGTGTAATGTGTGGTTGAACGGTAGACGAGCGCCAAGTGACCTATTAATTGGATTGTTGGTTAGATTTCTGGACTGGATGTCCGAAAATTTGCTCAGAAAACGTAGCGCTCGCCGGGGGAGCTGCAGATGTTCGTTCCTTCTGAGGTTTCCTCTGAGCTACTCCCAGCTCCAAGCTGCGTTTGAAGTGGTTGGCAGAATAAAGATCAGTTTCAGATTATTCTTAGGCCTCCAGTGCCATCTCTGCTTTGTCCTCGATGCTTACATTTCTTCAGAGTGCCCAGTCAGCGAGTTTTCTCTCGGCTCGTTTGCCGCTCACGGCATCGTTTCTATTCAGCCATCTCAGGTTGTCCCCTTGGGAACATCCTCAAACAAACGACAGCATCTTCTGGCCAGTCCCGCCATCGCGCTGATTTCTAAACAAGGTGTAGACTAGGTCGTGTGCGCAAGTAGCAAGCCGGCACTTCAAGGGCTGCTGTCACCGTCAGGAACACCCAGTCTACTTTTGGCGAGCGCTTCGTTTGATAACGGCAGGGAGTGTGCGGTGCGGGGAAACGCGTGTAATTATAAATCGAGCAGCAATACCTCATCTGATGCTGATGCCGCTTCTCGTTCAGTTCTCGGCTGTTGTGACGTCACAGGTCTGGCTCTGTACTGTAGGGTTGAGGCTGAGATATGGCTGACACCCTGTTGCTATTGGTGTAAAGCGCCTCGACAACGACCGCTACTCTTGTCAGCATGAACTTTGCCTCATCATGAATGACCTGGTTCTGAAAATAGCCTGCGCTGTATTAGAATAGGACACACGGAAACTGGGCATGACCGCTATTGCAGTGCACGACAAGAACGAGACCTCGTATTCATGACTCATGGACACCTGCAAGAACTTCTCAGGATCGTCGTCACGCCACGTAAGTGTATGTGATTTGTTGACGAATGTTCTTTTGCGATCCGTTCGCGGTGAAAGAGCTACACCCTAGCTACCTTACCGCGTGGCCAGAGTTTAACGATTACCGGCTCGCCATATTTTTGACCGAGCCTTGATCAAGTTTAGTTCCCGGACGTTGTTGGCAGCCTTCTTTGGTGGCCGTACATTTGTACTTGTATCTCACGGCAAAATTCGATAAGTTTTCCAATGCTGCTAATGCGTCGTCTCCATCTATTCACGTGAGCTGTCCTCGTTTTCGGATAGCCAACTCACGCGGGCAGTACGCGTGTTTACTTGTAGACCGGAGCGTTGGCAAGTGGGAAACCTTTCGTAGCATCACGAGCTGCTGTCATGGCGTTCAACATCGCTGCCTTAGTCAGAGCCGCGGAGCTGAAGCCTGGCAATAACCTGAAATTCAAGCGGTTGCCCTGTCTTGACAATGCGCTTTTTGAGCTGTCCAGAGCCTTGACTGCAGCGACCTACCCTTTGACACTTCGGCAACAAACCCCATCTGCTTGCTGGCCGTTCTTGCAATAACCACTTATCCTCTAGACTGCAGATGGATCACAGATTGAACCGGCAGGAGGGGCTGCCAAGTACGTTCCACCCAAGAATCTAAACCTGGACACCCGGTCATGATCAACGCAGGAGAATGGCATTTTCAAATAACATCCATTGCAAAACAATGTCAATGTACAGCTGCAGCAGACCGAAGCTTGGCTTTGTTATGCCCTCGCCTCATGATAAGACGAAGGACAGAGGCACGTGCTCGAATTTCCCACTTGTTGACGGGCCGGAAGTGGCAGTCTAGCGTGCATTTCCTGCCAAGCTTAAGAGACGAAGGGAGTAAGGAGCTAGGAGGTTGAAATATGCAGTTCGTTAAGTCGAATGAATTATAACGTGATCGCCGATAGAAGGCCGGGCAAAACGAATTTCTCAATCTGTCAATTAACGCCTTTCGGTTTGAAAAGGTGAAGTTCTTTTCCTGAGCGAAAACGACAAGAGGATCAAACACATAGGTCCAGGCCTGGCAAGTCTCCCTTCATCTGCGCGAACTTCTGCAGAGGATTTCGGCATAGTCGAGTATGGGCGCGAAAGGCTCTGAACCAGAAGCAACCGATAACCCCCTCCCTCAGGGAATGGTCAACTAATTCATGACTAGCACTGGAAGATAAATCTAGAAGACGATGATAAATTATTGGAGCGTTTCCGCCAATCCACAGGTACAATTATCTTCCGCAGGCATTCACAGCAGTTCTGGTTTGAACAAGAGAGTAGAACTGAGCGGTCGTAAAGCGGTGGGTGGGGGCAGTTTGCACTTGGATCACCGACTATTTCTCTGGAGCTCGCCTTTGAAAGGCCAAGCAAACGTGCGAGATATCTTCTGTTCAACAGATCGTTGTCAATGTATTAAATTTTGACTGCGGCAGCCGGTGACAGGTCGTGGCCAAATGCGAGCGTGCGCAGCATGTCCACCACCCGTTCATCGAAGGTGCTTTAGTTTGTTTTCACAAAACCCTCTTGGGTAGCGGTCTTGTCTTGACAAAACCATTTCAGTAGCCATCGCACGTGTAAAGTGAACTTTAAGCTTGCAAAGCGCTCTTCAAGTATGTGTTTGTGTGTGCGAGTTAAGCTGGCAACTTTGTTAGCTCCGTATTTTAAATTGCGTGGTACAGCTATCCAGTGGGTCTGACTAAGTTGAATAGTAGATGTAGTCCTCCTTCTACTAACTTCGCGGAAACCCTCCGGGCGTCAATATCCTGGCGAATAGTTGGAACTACTGGTATAACCTGAACAAACAGCTCTTCAGTCACATTTTACACTTTGTGCGCTGGTCTTTTCTTACAGATGACGAGATGCGTATATGGAAGAGCAACAAGAAGAGCTTCAATCCCTTTGAAAAATTCCGTGCACGGTGCATGCGTTTTCCGTTTAATTCTTTAGCAAATTGTATCGAAATAGTTGACTTTATTGATAGAGTGTATGATAAATAATTTATAACTAATTTGAAAGCACTGTAATTCATTCGCGGGTCAGCATAAGCTGAGGAAGGGAGTGGAGGTGCTTCGGTACACGTGTAGCATTCGGCAAGAGTCCATAGCGGCGGCGGAAATGTGCTGGGCAAGCGCGTATGCACGGGGCGACATCTTATAGCTCAGGTGGCGCCGCCCGCTAAACTTAGCATGCCGGTGGCGTGCCAGGGAGGGACAGCGGTTGAGCACAACACAACACAACAAAACTCTTGGGATCGAAGAACTATTAAAGGTGAACGCGCTCATTCTTACACCGTCAACACATGTGGGCAACATGGGCTCTTTTGTTCAATGTGAGTACGCCCAATGGCCGATGGCCATATACCAGTATATGCGCCAAACCCCAATGGCAGTCTACTGGTACATCACGAACGTACAAGTACGTTAATTATGCCTTGATGTCTTGGAAGAACTCCGTTAATTATAATTGATGTCCTGAAGCCACTGAGTACGACAAGCAACAAAGGGTTAGAGGTAATCATTAGCCTTAACAAGTCAATTGCCAATCGAAAATTACTATGCGGGGCGCAAACAGAGACTCCAAGAATGGTTTAAATACGGTAGACAAAAATTTGAAGATCTGTTTCCGTCCTCTGCACCACCATCATCATCATGATCAGTTTCGCTTAGAAATAAGACCGAACTCTGATAGCCAGGGATAGAGGTGTGTAGAGAATGCTTGTGTGAAGATCCTAGCCAGCCGGTCTCTTACCGTCCTATTGCTCTTCTTAGCTGCCTCTCGAAGCTTCTTGAGCGGCTCGCGCACAATCATGCAGTCGGTCGTGTACTGTTTCAACACACATGACCACATTTATTATTATTATTATTATTATTATTCTCTGTTCACACCAATAGCCGTTCAGGGCTAATGTTAAGGGTGAGTTATAC
>JAOWAW010128771.1:0-11725 GCA_028565695.1 Nicola tetela
ATACCTCACTCTCCGGACTGACGAGGAACCGTCAGAGCGACTTGGCGGCATTCAAAGCACGTCGAACTTCTCAGAAAGGTGTTTCCGCTTCAATAACAACAGCTACGTCGTGACAAGGACGACATTTTACAAAGTTCGCCTTTTTCTTCCCAATCAAAAGCGCTGGAACCGGCCTTTCTTTTACATCCTCTGTGACGACTTCACCTTTTCTAAGACAGAGGAGTTTTATGTCGGCGTAGAGAGAGTTCCCAGTGGCGAATTTTCTAAGCTTGATCGACACTTGTGCGTACCGTTTGCGGTAGCGGTTCTCGAACAACGCTACGGCCTCGAACCGATGGAAATGCGGTCCAACGTCAACTTCACGGACAGCGCATTTGCTGAGCAAGACTGGCTCTATTCGTACTACAGAGGTTTCAGACGCGGCCATGGAGCTCGAGAAGAGAACTTTAAGTGTGGTAGCGCTCGTTCTCTGGACATCAGGGCCAACGGTTCGAACTGCTTTATGGCGTGCGGTCCAGGGTGTCCATATGGGTGATGAAGTCGCAATACCTGAGCCCGGAACCTACGGACTGCCAAGGGAGCGCTTATAGCTAAGAGTGCGCCTCTGGGCTCAATGCCCTGATCGCTGCCCAGTGGGATTGGGGTCGTAGTGGGAAAACTGGGAGACGACACCTACACCTTATCCCAGTCGAGGGCCTTACGATTGATGAACTTCAATCTCATATTGCTATGACCCAAATTTGATAAAACCGCAATCCCTTTATTAGAAGTAGCTATAGGTTGCGGAGACACTTAGGTCAGTTACTCTTCTCTTATTGTCTTGTTCTCTTTTCTCTCTGTACGTCTCTCTCTCTCTCTCTCTCTTTTCTCGCTGTACGTCTCTCTCTCTTTTCTCGCTGTACGTCTCTCTCTCTCTCTCTCTCTCTCTCTCTCTCTCTCTCTCTCTCTCTCTCTCTCTATCCCTTTGTCGCGGTTTGTGTTTTCAGCATTGATTATCTCTCTGTTTCCCTTGCATCATTTAGTTTTAATTTTTTTTTTTAATCCGTTGCTGGCAGAGATTTTTATCATTTAGTATTCCTAGTCAGTCCCTGTCTGAACTGCACGTTTTTCTCTAGTTAATCATCTCTTTTGGAAGTCAGTTCCAGATGATGTGTAAAACACTGACACAGAGATTTTTCCTGAATGGAAAGTTTACCTCTTTTCTGTGGCCTTTTTTCAAGTAAATTTTTACTCTTCATTCCCTGTGCACAGATTTGTCTTCTATTTTTATATGCTGAAACTGGAATTTCAGTCGACAACTTTTTAAAGCTGATTTTTATCAAGACTTTTTTACTGTCATTGCACATGTGAAGCTTATTGTAGGGTTGGTGTGTACTTGAGGGCTAAGGTGAGATGAGTGACTTTTCTCCCACCAGTCACCAAACTATGAAACAATACTGAGTTCACATGATGTTGGCTGTGTGCCAGATCACAGAGGCATTTCGATATTACTAATACATCAGATAAACTCATTTGCTTCTGCATGTGAGGAATACGTGTCACTGAATAACTGGCCACATGGCCTATTCCTTTTATCCGTTCAGGCTTAGATAATGAATGGTGCTTACCGAATTTTTCCGATACTTTCTTGAAGGGCGTCACCAGTTTGCGATCTACTGATCACAAACCTTTGCTTTGCACCATCTCGACATCTAACTCATGCCATTTGCCACGAGAAACTCGTCACCTTTCATTTCAGAGTTCACAACGGACATACAACACACTTCAGGTACGCACAATCGCATGATTGCAGGCCATTCAGGGTCCATGCACCCAACGCAATCACTTTAACTCAACTTGCAGTCGACCAACATTCTGATGAGGACTTACCGTTAACTCTTACAGTCAAGTTCTGCATCTTGTAGCCTAAAATTCAATGTGAAGTTTCGTTACCAAGTGTCACCCACCCTCTCATTTGTGACATATCCACTGGTACACCACGCCCATATTTACCACCAGCATATCGCCGTGTTACATTCAGCGTCCTCCACAGTAGGGTTTGGTAAACTAAGTTAATATTTTTTACCATTTTATGCTCTTAGCAGTGCTATTTTTTTCTTGTTGTAAAAATGCTCAAGAATATGCTCTTTTAGACTAAGTCTGCAACAAACATCACACCAGAGAAAGATATCAAAATATGTATCGAGGAATTCAAAGAATTAACCCTTTAATGCCTGCGGCCGAACTATTTGTATGAGAAACATTTATTCTCCCTTTTATCGTATGTAACTCAATTTTTACTATTACTGAGGGGGGCTATTTTCAAAGTACTGTATGTTTGACAAAGAATCTAATTCTGCAATCAGAATGTCAGAATTCTGAAGATTTCTTGACCAAACAGACCAATAAAATGGCACGAAAGTGCCAAGTATTGTATCTGGAAACAATCAGAAACAATCATTTCTTAAAAGAATGGAATAACTTTCCTTTTTCACTGTATGTGTGGTAATTGTAGACCTAGTTCTCTCTACCGGTGAGGCAGAGCATTACTGCTGCAGATGCAAGTGGAAAACACGGAAACAATCACCATGATTCGTGTACAGAAAAACGAGGAAAGTGGAGCATCGGGTCTGACACGTTCTTTCTTTATCATCATACTTAGCATAGCAATGGTTGCAGTTTCGGCTTTCCTTTCGCCACTCAGCCAATTAAATGTGCAACTTGAGCTTGTTGCTGAGGTCCGCGTCTTAGAGCTGGGATAGCAGCATTGTCTTTGATGTCTACCAGCTGGCGAATCAAAGCACAGCGAAAGTCTTGGTACAAGTATGTCGATGGTCGATTGATCACACCTGGATGCCCTTTTCGCCAAAGCTTGAAGGAAGTATAGCTGTTTACTGCAGCAATTTCCACTAAATCAAAAAAAAAAACTTTTCCAGTATTTTTTCGACCGACGAAGGACTCGATAAGCCGCCACATGTTGATGAAATGCATCCACGCCTCCCATGCCGTGGTCGTAGTCGCACACAGTCTCTGGCTGATGGATGAGGAGTTGAATATCAAAGCACTTTGTGCAGAAATGTATGATGAAAGAGGAAAGAAGAGCACATCATAGTAAAGCAATAGACAATGACGCCAGACGAATTAGTGCGCCATACGTGAGTGGAATCAGTGAGCTGATAAAGAGGATTTTTATACCTCTTGGAATCGAGCTCGTTCATAGAGCGCAACCCTGGCAATGGTCGGTGTGTAGATTGATAAAAGACGCGATAAGTCAAGGGTAATGGCCAATCTGGGGTGTAGGGAACCATGTGTGAGTGAAGGTTGCATTTGAGTAGCAGAATACTGCTTGATAAACTTTGGTGCTGCAGAGAACGCCATCTCTTGACCTGCAGCAAGACACACCAGTCTTCAGTGATTAATGTTTGGCTGGCTTAAGTGAGAACAATGGCTCTCCCACAAGGAGAGACTACAGCACAGAACGGCAGTTGTTGATGACATGAAAGTGAGTACATTGACACTATCACCGAACACTGCAACACCTAGAGCAAACTAAGGATTGGCCAGGTAGTTATTAATATGTACAGCAATTGAGATGTGTCTGAAGTTTATGTATTATCTTGTAAAGCAGATTGGGTGCTCATGTTGAGGCTCCAATGACAGTCAGCCCTGGCAGAATTCCTGTATCATGTTTGTGATTGTCTCAGCCAGAGTTAGAATGTAGCGTTTGTGGCCCATACGATGTATGAGCCACTCTGAATGTTGAGTCAACCTGCGGTTGTAACTGCACTAATCCCGACATTGTGGCCGGGGTATGCGGCACAGTTAGCTAACCTTGCTTGCTGAAGGACTGTTTGTACCCTACTGATGGACACCACTGCGCCAAGGGTTGACCATCCCAATTGGTAAACAGCAAATCCTCACTGTTGCCAAGGATCTGCCTTGAATTGTCTAGATATAATCACATCAGACCCACACTGCATATTTCCTTATCCTGGTGTGCTGCTGGGCGGACCGTTACTGAGCACCCGTGCTGGAAGGGGTTGGTCATTGAAGATGCAATCCATTTCACCAACGTGCCTGCAGCTGTCACTTGGATGTCATGACGACACAGTACGAGCAGCTCCACACCGCAATAGTATGAAGAATACCACACTTGTTTCCAGTGTATACATGTATGTGGCTGGAATGTGCTAGTTATAGGGATTAATCAGGCAGAGATAAAGTGCATTACAGATGTCGAATTTTGCCATTGGGGCCTCACAACCCAGCTACAAACAATCCTGTTTAATAATACCATCCATCACATTGGCACCAGGTGGCGCTGAAAGGTAATGGATCAAACGAAAGTTATTAGCCATTTTGGAGTCACTCCAATAGGTGAGCATATTTCAAGCCCTTAAGAATCAATGGCAGGTATTGAATTGACCAGCTGTTTGGCCTTTGACCACGCAGTCTTGCAAATACTGGGCAACAAACTCAGGATGATCACTCACTTAGGGAAGATTATTGCATACAGCACAGTAATTCATACTGACCAAGGGAACTGATACAAAAGTCATCACGGATACCAGACTTTGCATAATCGGCAAAAGGAGGGGTTTGGATGCTCTGCCAGGAACCTTGTCCCACAAAGGAGGATCAATGGTGTTGTGATAGGTAGGGGTCGCACCTGTTTCTTTTTGCTGATGGGGCTCATTTGGTGTTGGCCAGCTTGTGCCAACAGAATCGTGGGCAGCTGGTCGCAGTGTGGTTACAGCATGGCATGACCACAGGCACTGTGTGCAGTGTGCTTGTGGGTACCTTTGATTGAAGCATCGATTGTTGCTGAAGTTGCGACAAAATCAGACAGTCAGCATGAGGGCCGGGTGGTGTCTGCCTCTGCTGGAAATGGCCATCGCTCTGTGACCTTAGGGCAGCGATCTCAGCTGTAATAGGTCATACAGTGTGGAATGTGATAGGTCATACAGTGTGGACAGGACTAAAGAATCACATTAGCTTTAAACTAAGATTACTGTTTATCTTGTCGCACTGTTCACCTGGGAGGCTGGATCGCTGTTGCAGAATGCATGGTCATAGCTCAGCACAACATCTTCGGCAAACTATTGCATTACATAACCAATGACATATTGATAGCCCAAGATCTCCAAGGCTTACTGAGGGCATGCTGTGACCTACACACTAGCGTACATGGTACATATTTCCAGCCACGCAGAGAAGTTTGTTATCCACCACTTTGAGAGTACTACCTGGACCACGATGGGGTGAGAGGCTCACTCCACGGATCCGGAGGTAGCCTACAGCTGCACCATGTCTGGGTATTTGGGAAGACAAGTCTAGCCACGCTGAGAAGTCTGTTATTCACCGCTTTGAGTGTTATACTTGGATCATGATGGGGTAAAGAGGCTCCATCCGCGGAGGTGGCCTGCAGCTACACCATGTCTGGGCATTGGGAAGACATATTTTCAGGCAACAACTCCTAAATGATATACCGCGCCTTTCTCGATCACCAGCTTTCGCCATTGTCAGTGATTTTTCTCCCTCAGCCGTAATCTTTCCAGCGTTATCTCCCTTCTCTTTTAATTTTTTTAGAAACGATCAAGGACCCACTGCACCATCACAAAAGCATACATTATTCATTTTATATAAACAGAGTAAGAAAATGGACAACCCCTTGATTAGTTTAATGCCTGTCTGTTTGGTATACTACCGTATGTGCTAACGCCTCTGCCTATTTGTTTTGCTAACAGGAGTAGGAACACGCAACTATTACAGAAAAATAGGATACGAGCTTGAAGGGCCATACATGACAAAATCACTGATATAAACAACACACCTTTCTGTCTTCTCTCTCACTGTCTACCAGCTGTGGAGTTTGTTTCTGCTCCCACAGCTTACATCAACATTTTTTATTCTTTAAAATCTCACCATCCGTACACTACTCAGAAATATCCAAACTTATTTTTGCAAAGTGGAAAGCATTGTTGATAAATAAGCTGTGATGTGTGCTGTCACTTTTTGCTTGTGAAGGGAATGCACGAGAAGACACGACAGGCTCATAACAGTATTACTGTTGAAGGCCTGCTTGATAGTGCTGAACTCCTCACACATTTGAGCATACGTCTACTTTTGTATTTCTGAAGAGAGAGAAAGAGAAACTTGACTGTCCATACTGCTATCGCCAATTCTAGTTTGACAGCCTTCACCGCCATTTCAAAAGAAAGCATCCTCAAGGCCAAAGGCTTGCCAGGAAATTCAATGGGCCTTGACAAAGTATGGTGTATCTGGCAAGATTGAGAAGAAGCCCCGTTTCAGCATGTGGCGTTTATGATGTTAGACTGTGGCGAGACTAAGCCGCCTCAGAGATTCAGTGCACAAGCTGAGTCAAAACGAGGCCGGAAAGCTTGTGGCAGAGATGAACAGGTAGCATATCGAAGAAAGAGAAATTCTATTGAAAGACTTGTGGTAGCATATACATGTACCTCAGTACCTATCAAACCGTAAAGGAGATGTGCTGTGCTAATTTGACCCTGGAAATGAGGCTCAACATGCATTGCATTTGCCTGATTGTTTTACTTAGAAAAAGGGAAGTCTGGCTCAGGGGAAAAGAGGCACCGTCAGAGGCAGGGCAGCCAGATATTACAGTGGATCAAGAGCATAATAATCTCCAACACACTACTGTACTGATATACCGGTATAATGGCGTAGAACGCCGAAACGTCTCATTTAAAATGAGATCAAAAACTTCACTTTAGCATCTATGTTAATGTTTAGCTAAAAATTTATAATTATCAAGCAAGACAAAAACACGGAACAGTTCAGTAGTGTGGGATCTTATCCCAGATCCACCAGTCAATAATGCCCAATTTCCCATCTTTCACATACAAGTCGCAACCGGAAATATGTACCCATTATTACCCGAGGCCAAGGAAATACTGGCCTATATTTGACCGAGGCGCAGCCGAGGTCAATATGGCGAGGGAAATATTCGGCCGGGATTTCCGAGACCGAGGGTAATAAGAGACTTATCCCAGTAGATTAACGAAAAGGCCGTCTCAGAGCCCTTTCTCGCTCGTCTTCGAAGAGCTCACCACCAAAAGAACGCACGCAAAACCGTGCGACGCAGGTTGCAAGTGCTCTAGGGTCACTTGTCACCGGCTCTTGGTAAGCAGTTCCAAGTGGCGCGGCTAAGCTTTCGCTCGAGCGGTCTCGGTTCGAGCCTTCTCCTCGACTGCATTTTTTTCTTCACTGATTTTTCCTTCCATTTCTTTCTTTTCATCAAAATTCTTCTCTTTCGTTCGAAGTTCACGAAGTGTAACAGAGTACTGTTGAACTCTACTCGTACTTTGATTCTGATTTCTAGAAAAAAGGTTGTGATAATGAAAACTTTAACGTGTAATAATGACATTATTTCATACTTAAAAGTATGAAATATCGTGCCATATTTCTGGTTGCGATTTGTATGTGAAAGATGGGAAATTGGGTATTATTGACTGGCGGATCTGCGATAAAGCACGATATTTCATACTTTTAAGCATGAAATAATGTCATTATTACAGAAGTCTTCATTATCACTGACAACCTTTGTTTTAGAAATCAGAACCAAGCACTGGTGGAGTTTAACAGTACTTTGTCACACTTTGTCAACTTCGAACGAAAGGAAAGAAATGGAAGGAAAAATCAGTGAAGAAAAAATGCAGTCGACGAGAGGGCTCGAATCGAGACCGCTCGAGCGAAAGCCGTGCTCCTAACGACAGCGCCACTTGGGACGGCTTGCCAAGAACCGGTGACAAGTGACTCTAGAGCACTTGCAATCCGCGTCGCACGGTTGCCGCGTGCTTTTTTCTTTGTTTTGGTATTGAGCTCTTCGAAAAAGAGCGAGAAAGGGCTCTTAGGCGGCCATTTAGTTAACCTCTGAGACTAGCCTCTCTTATGACCCTCGACCTCGGAAATACCGGACAGCCTGTGACAACAGACTCTAGAGCAATCATAGCAGCCCGCGTCGCACGGTTGCTGCGTGCTTTCTTTTGGTGGAGGGCTCTTCGAAAACAAGCGAGAAAGGGCTCTGAGACGGCCTTTTAGCTAATCTGCTGGGATAAGTCCTTTACTACCCTCGACCTCGGAAATACCTGCCGAATATTTCCCTCGCCATATTGACCTCGGCTGCGCCTCGCGCTCAATATGGTTGTCCCCCACTTGAGCGCGGCTCAACATAGCGCAGACCCATTTCAGCGCATCCACGCACCCAATTTGATAGGGTTAGGGTTAACTAACCCTAACCCTAACCCTAACCCTAATCCTAACCCTAACCCGACCCCGAACCTAACCCTACCCTTCACTGATACGCTCTATTGGACCGCGCTGAAATGGGTTTGCACTCTGTTGAGCCGCGCCGAAGTGGGGGCTTACAGTCAATATGTCTGATATGCTTTTGATATGTGGGCTCGGGCAAATATAGGCCGATATTTCCTCGGCCTTCACTGCTCGGGTAATAATCGGTACATAAGGCATGCACACGTTTACAATTTGCGGCAGTAGATTAAAGTAGATCGTCGGTCTGCGTTTCTGCAGAGCCAGCTTCATGCAGACTGAGCGGAGGTCGTTTTCGTGTGAAGGTCGAGGCTGTCATCATGAGAAAAATCAATTGCGAAATTATAGTCAGGAAACTTGAGAGTCAAAGATATTGTTCCTCTAAACATCAGTAGTGATGCACACCGAGTATCAAGTTATAATTGTGTTCTTACAAATAGACTACTATCTGCATGTGTAAAGCATGTGTAATCTTGTACTTGTACGATCTACGAGTCCTTGGCAGTGTCCTTGGCACATCTCACAACTTCACTGACAACCCTGTTATACGTTACCCTCGCAAATGCTGTGCCTTGTGAAGTTATCAGTTTCCTAGTACAAAATCATGTACATGTAACTCGCCGACTGCGGTAATACCTTCACAGCGTGAACCAAACACCGACACTGACTAATACCTTCACAGCGTGAACCAAACACCGACACTGACTAATACCTTCACAGCGTGAACCAAACACCGACACTGACTAATACCTTCACAGCGTGAACCAAACACCGACACTGACGGTACTGGTATCACTTCGAAGTGGCATCCTGCGGCGTGCGCGTAAACTACGCCTGTCCGGCTGAGTCCGAGCAGGGCATGCGCACAGGAAGCAGCGCAGACCTGACCCAGCTGTGCTTCAGAAGAAATAGATGGTGATAAATTTACAACGCGGTTTGCTTGTGTAGCTATTCTTGAGACGGGAGCGCCACTGCAGCTGACTCCCCGTTTCTGCTACGAGTCCACCAGCATATCTGCAGTGGTAAAGCAGCGACCCAGAAAGGATATCAAATTGTGTCGCAAACGGCACTGTCAGCTCGCAGCGTGCTTAGTTCACCCGGCGAGCTCTGCTATGGCTTGCGAAACAGCTCTGGCACGGGAATCGTACTTGGCGAGTACGGACAGTTTCGGAAACTAAGCGTCGACTGGAGTTGCTGGCTTTGGAACGATGGCCATGGCGTCGCCTGCGGCCAAACAGCCGCAAGACCTGTTCCAGAAAAGAGCTGCCTCTGTTCGAGTGCGTAGCCATCAACGTCACATTGTCGCAGGTACACCAGTTTTGTCGGTTATCCCGAGCGTGGACAGTGATGGCTCTGTCGCAGCTCCGTCCCATAAACCTGTCGGCAGCCCATCCGTTAGCTTCGACATGTCTACTGAAGCTGTGGAAGAGATTGTTCGAATGGCTTTGGGAGAGGAATTTGACATGAGCACGGCGATCGGGAGGCGACGTTCTTTTGCCAATCGCAGGATGATTCAAAGTCTACGTTCTACAAGAGTTTCAAGTCGACCTTGTAGTCGAACTAGTAGTAGATGTCCAGGCAGTTCTGATGAAGTTAGTGGCTTCGACAATCGCGAAAGAATATTGAATTTTGATCGCAGTCGCTCGTGCATAACAGACCCGCAAGCGAAACACAGTACAACATACATGCACGAGCGAATTTCGTCGCTTCGCCTATCACGGCGTCTCTCAGCGCCATGCCATTGGAGAATAAGTGATTTTGACGAGGACTCACCGAGTCAGCCTGACAACGAGCACGTGAAAGAGCACAGCGAGAGCCCTCTCTCGAGTCGGCCAATTGCAAACTCTGTAGTAACGATGTCTCCTGTCCACGGACAGCTGCAGTCAGAGATACCAGCGCCACCGCCGCTGCCACCGTCGCTTGCACCCGACAGCGGCGTTCATTTAGCTGACGAACACACAAACACTGCTGGTGAGTCGGTGCTCAGAAGAGAGGCCGCAGAGAGGGAAAACGATTTAGACAAGGAACTGTGGGAGGCCAATATGGTTATTAAGGATTTAGAACGGGAAAACGAATCGCTACGGTACGAAGTATACGCGCTGAAAGACAATCTGGACATGCTCGAGCAAACCCATCACGAGGTGGTCATGGAGTTGCAGCGTAGGAAGAATGAAGTCTTTCAAATAGAGCAAGAGGCCAAACAGCTCAGAACAGAGCTGAAGGAAAAGAATAAAGTCCTCAGTAACAGTGAGCCAGTGGGGCGTCATTGTGCTGAGTATGAGCTGCACAAGGCGCCTCCAGAGACCAATCACAAGGATCTTCATGTACTTGTAGAAAGTAAAGAACGTTCTGGAGTAAAGTGGATTGCCAATTCCTCGCTGCCGTTTGGCGAGTGTTGGCAGTACGTACATCAAACAGCAGGCGGTGTACGTCAAAGAGTTTTAGTGACAGAGGTGTGACTCAGGCCTTGAAAAACGATTCACGTGCTACTGAGGGATGAATTATTTCACATTTGGTGCTTCGCTGTTTTTGTCAGAAACGTTGTCCTTGTCCTTTATTGGGTTCCGACGTTACATGTTCATGTGACCCTCACCTGATTATTTTACAACAAGTGCATTTACAACATATATTTGATATATTTGTCTAGGGCTAAGCTGATATATTTGTCTAGGGAAAAGATTTATCTTTTCAAATTTGAACTTCACTTAAACTTGAGACGCACAGAGCGTTTCATCTGAAACAATCAATTCTCAAATTCAGGATGTTTCTTTTTTTTTCTTCGAAGCTTTGATCATATCAGTCTTTCACCAAAATAAACTGTGATTTCCTGCCCACACACATCAATAGATGAGTCCATCAGCAGCTGATAATGTAAACATTATCTCCATCTAAGTTCAGGTTGGATGAGGCTTTCTGCAGTTTTTGCTGCCAGTTGAAGAATACTTGGACCTAATGCCTTTCAACAGTGATTACCAGATCGGACTTAAGCAGCATGCCATGTTGTAAGTTCTTCAGATGGCCTGAGTAGATGTTCAGTTTATTCTAAGCAAAATTGCTTGAAATGGTAAATGCTCGTTATATAGTACTCCTCGTGCTTGATCTGAGAAGATGACGTTCATGCAATGCTGATCAACATTATAGAAGGGTCATACTCGCCGCCATATGGATAGTATTGATCAGCTATGGCGGGGTGATATGTCATACACCATGTATCAGAAGTACGGTGATCGCCACAGTTTATCATTCAGGATTCATTCTCAGCGATTTGGTCCTCACTGAATGATGACTGCGGCAGACTGCTTGTTGCCCAGTTGCCGTCATCAACATTATCAGATTAAAATCGCCTACCTCTGAAGCCGCATGGGCATAATTACAAGTGAGTACCAGAGAGACACCAGATTTCACATGTTACACCCACCCACCCCTCCCCCTGTCTTCT
>JAOWAW010128793.1:0-11723 GCA_028565695.1 Nicola tetela
AGGTGTTTCAAACAAAAAATTTAGTTCATACCACATTGGCAACAGGATTTACAAAACGCCGTATTTTCCTTGGCTGGCCGTCGGACTATATCAGTAACAATGAACGGGTCATAGGCTGACAAAATCTGCGTACATGTACGGCGATCGCACCAACTATTGGCCGCAGTCCACAAAAGCAGTAAGCTCAAGTTACCGCTAGGCTCCTCTTCTGCTCTGGATCATAAAGGGTGACATACATAAGGTACTGGGTCGTCTCGCTAGGAAGCAACATCCTGGTGCATATGATCATCTCGCCAGGCAACTTAGAACAGCTGAATTTCTCCAAAATGGACACGGGCTTGGTCGGGTACATCTCCCATTGCGACCAACATGTTGTTTAACTCATTAAAAATTGGTCGAAAGAGAAAGTTCACAACACAAAGAGTGAGTAGCTGCCAAAGAACGTGAATGGGGAAACAGTTTCTGCATCTACGTACTATACGCCACCCTCTGTCACATACCTTAACAACTTGATTTCCAAATGGTGAAATGGTGATATACTCTATCAAGTTTTGGCCTTTTGTGTGCAAGTGAGAGGGGAAAGTTATAAAGCCTGTGTGAAAAATATGTGTATGTGAAAGAAAGAAGCAATAAGGTGTGAAAGGGAGGGGAGGTACGGACGTGGGTGGGGTTTGCTCATTCGAGAGCTTCCGTCATGTAGATGTGCTGTACATGGTCCCCGTTCGGACGCGAAAATTTCACCCGATATTTTTCTGATATGAGGAACTTGACAACCTTACATGGACAAGCAGCTTCAACAAAAGTTCGGTGCAGACTACGACGCGAGTCTATTCGACGGTCTGTCGGCCAAGAGCCAGATCTGCGTAATTTGCATAAAGTCTACGCGTATACATCATGATACATGTACATGGCAACAAATGTTTCTATTCAAGCAGGAAAGGCTCTCGGGTCAGTTAAGGCATAGCAAGGTACTACGGCCACGGTGACCATATGCAGGAGGCAAACTTCAATTGGGACACCTTAAAATTATCTTCGCAACCGTCGCAACCGTTGCTAACGTGGCCGCGACTGCATAGTGATGTATGGAGAGTCAAGGAGCATAAGGCAATCGAGAACACGCATCGAAATGGGCCGGGAGCAAGGAAGCATATCGTTGTCAAGGGAACTCGTACCTGAGCAGGCCAGCTGCGACGAAGAAGATACAGAATGACCCCTACAGCCTCTGGTTTTTTCTCTTCGGTCTAGATGAGAGGGGAGGTCTTTCCATTTTTCCGAATGTGTTCAAAGCTTATGGGTAGGGCACAGAACAAGTTTACCTCTTGGGCTTGAACCAAATCGCTCTAATTCTACTAGTCCCAGTTCGCGTTCGGGAAGCGCCGATCTCTAAACAATGGTGGACGAAGAAGAAGCACCTTGGCCAGTAAAAAAACTTTCCATTTGGGGAAACCACAGGAATGATGGTCGAGTCCAAGGATGTTTAAGGAGTATCGTTGTGTACTGGATCCAATGTTGGGTGAGTGAACAAATCGACCTTGTAGAATCGTATAGAACCTGGCCTTTCTACGGGGACATGCTTTTGAGCAGGCGAGGACGAAAGCACGTCCCATTGTTTTTTGAGGAAATGCGCTATTAATCTCAGCCTTAAATGAAGTCCTGTACCAAATTTTAAGATGTCACGATATTGGGAACGTGTTCAACGAAAACGAGGGTCTTCCATTGGGTTTGCTATGCCTTAACTGACCAGAGGGGCATTCACGCCTGCAGAACCATAACCAATCATTTTGTCATTCACTTTACTCCGGCTGGGAGCGCACAGCGGACTCGAACCTGCGGCGATCAAGTGCCTAGCCGAAACAGAAATCACAAGATCGTAATCACTCGACCAAACCATATCAACTAACTAGTACTGGACCGGTCGAGCGACACTGTCACGCAGGAGCCGGGTCTGAGGTTAGAGAAGAAGATGTCACCAACTTTTCCGGATTGAATCCGTTCGTATCTCTGCAATCCTTGCTTTCTCTAGGCCCAAACAACGTCGAATACGTTCAGTTGGACATGGGATTTCTTTTTTATAGTTATCCGCGCCCGTCCAGCTGTCGTCGGAAATTCTCATTCACTTCCCGGTAGTCGGGCGGCGATCAGCGATCGATCGCCGGTTGTCCGCCTCTTTTACATTTTTTGTAGATACCTGTTTTCTTGTCGCTGGAACCTTGTTGCAACACTCCGCTACGACTAAGAAAGCTTCCAGATGATGGTCATGGATTTCACGACCGCCTAGCAGCGGATTCGCTGGCAAACGAAGACAGTTTCGACAATGCGGTGAGTCCGATTTCATCTACCGGCTCCCGCGATTGCTCGCCAAGTTCAGTTGAGCAGTCGACGATTCTTCAACAAGTTCCTACCAGTGTAAATTTCGGCCATCAATTTTCTGTTGCTGCTTTGTCGGTGAATATAGAAAAGTAGAGGCCGGAAGTTACCGTTTTCCTGCGCAGATCTACGCAGGGTTGGCGACATGTCGTTGGTGTCTCGCATTGACTTGCAATGTACATCCGCATATACAGGAACGTGCGGCGAATTATTGTTTTGCCAAGGCGACTCTTCGCAGAGAATGCCCTACTCTTGCCCCGTTCACGCGCACCCCGCGGGAAACAAGAAGACCCTGCATTGTCTTGCGACCGTAACTGTACCCAAATAAGTCTGCGCAGGTTCTCACCTCATTAACCAGAATGTTGTCGTCGATGTTCGGGCCTCGGCGAGAAATCCGACGAGTTCTGCAGAACCTACGAACGCTCCGCTCTGATATGCCTCGGAGTCCTGGGTTTCTTTGCTGTAATCTCTTTGCAATCTCTGCGTGAGTCTCATGCAATTCTTGCACACAGAAAGCAATCTCGCCTTCATCCATTTCTGGTTTGACCGATGTAATGGCGAGCTAGCGATCCAGGTGTAAGGAGCGCACACAGGGATTGAGGACTATTAGCCTATCGAGTTCTGGATACGGAAACACCCCGGCGTGTGATCGTGAGCAGGCAGCTACAAACGCAGCTGGGGCAGATCTGTAGATAAGCACTGTTATTAATCCGCAAAACTCGCCACGAAGCCAGTCTTTTTAACTGGCCGAGTGGTTGGGTAGTCACCATCGCGGAGTTTTGGGGGGAACTTTTGGTTGAGCTAGGCGATGGCGCCGCAGGTTCGAGACCGACTTTCAATCTCTTCTTTTTCCTCATTTGTCTCTCCTCTGGCGCTACCGCTGGCTTCCAGCTGCTTTTCTTCTATGGAAAATTTTCTATTCTGTATGTCATACGTTTATCTATTTAGCGCTGGTCCGGAAGGATTTCTAGCTGTTGTCTCTTCTCTAGCGCTGGCTTCCAGCTGCTCTTCTTCTCCTTTTCTTTCCTCGCCATTCCCCTCCTTCTACCGGCCGACCGTGCCAGTCGAAATCCGCAAAACTCGCCACGAAACCTGTTTTTTTTTTTAACTGGCCGAGTGGTTGGGTAGTTACCATCGCGGAGTTTTGGCTGAGCTAGGCGATGGCACCGCAGGTTCGAGACCGGCTTTCAATCTCTTCTTCTCATTTGTCTCTTCTCTAGCGCCGGCTTCCAGCTGCTCTTCCATTACTATTATTACGAATGAATGTAGTGCATCACATGATGTGATGTATATAGGCATACAAATACATGTACAATCTGTTACTAATCTGGTACATGGTCCGGAGAAAAACAGTAACTTCCGGTCTCTTCTTTTCCATATTCACCGGCAAAGCAGCAACAGAAAATTGGTGGCTGAAATTTACAGTGGTAAGTTTCCTCGGTCATAGACAGGTTTCTGCTGACGAAATAGTAAAGAGTAGGTTACTGCGAGATTCAAGTTTGTGTGTTATACTTGAAAGGCACTCTTCACCGTGAAAGGTTGTGGATACAGACTACCTTTTAGCTGGTCGATTCTGACGCAGCGTTACCACCATACCTCCGTCGATCAATGCAAACGATATTCCGACGCAGACGAGTTTAGCATTACCGCTACAGCCTAGTAGCAAAATTGCTGTGTTTATGCCGGCGATAAATGCTCACTACGAAGCGCCTGGAGAGGATAAAACGCTAAACTGTCGAGTAAAAACCATTTGCCGTTGTAATTCCCACGGTGGATGCAACGACTTCATCTGCCTCTGTCTCTCTCATGTCTCCTCCTCTTTTCTACCCTCTCTCTTTCCCTTACTCTCTCATTCCTCTAACAGACTGCTGCCAATGTAATAAAGGGTGTTTCGTATTCAGTTTCTTTTGCACAAACCAGCCATGATGAGTATTATGTCTTAGTTGGGGCGTGCATCAAATGCTGCCAGGTTCTTTCATGGCAGTGTTCAGCACCTCAACACTACCTTAGTACCAAAGCGCAGTTACAAAGCAGTTTGCTATCATGGAGCTGTATGCCTCCCGCTTCCTCTGCTAGAGTTGCAATTCTTTTGACTTCAATCATTTCTGTACTGTGGCATTCAAGTTTTCTACATAGAAACTAAACATGCCAAACTCAGTCCTTGTGCATGTTGCTTGTCACAGTTTGACCGCCACAGCTTGATGACAGAAAAGTTACTGAGCTCGACCGCTGGCGCGCTCCGCCTGCTCTACCATACATATGCTGCAGCTGTGTCGGTGTCTTACTAGTACGTATGCGGTGTATTATGCTCTTCAATGGGCGACTATGGCATGCATATAATCTATTAGCAAATGATCTGGTGCGCGGGACAGTAATTGTATGACGATCGTGTGATTTCGTTTCGGCTAGGCGCTTGGTCGCCGCAGGTTCGAGTCCGCTGTGCGTTCCCAGCCGGAGTAAAGGGAATGAGAAATTGATTGGATGAAGTGGATTTCCCAGCACACCAGTCACAAGAAACTTTTTTCACGCACGAGACGCTTCGCCAGAAATGCCTCTAGCTTCATCAGTCATAAGAAGAAAAGGGAGTACAGAGAGCTAGAGATTCTTATACTATCGCGTTGAGGGTGTGAATGCATATTGCTATAGGTGTCAAAACCGTAATTCCTTTCCAAACGTATCTACAGCCTTCTGCGTTTGCACTTCATAATGGGAACGAAGATAGGGTTTGAGAGATTCTGACTGGGTAGTCATAACATGAAGAGGATTCCCCAGCACACCAGTCACAAGAAACTTTTTTCGCGAGACGTAGAAGGCTGTAGCTTGTGACTGGTGTGCTGGGAAATTCTCTTCATGTTATGACTAACCCAGACGGGCTCTCCCAAATCCGATCTTGACAGGAAATGTTTCTATGGCATCACGTAGCTATAGTAGTCAGCTGCAGCGCCGCTAGCTGCTAGGGCATATATGACCTATACCAGCGCTAGCTCTTTCGCAAAGAACATGTACATGGTACATGTACAGTACATGTACAGTATAGATGGCGTCGTCTTTTTTCTTTTCATGCACGCAGTAAAACGCCTCCCTCTCTTTGTACTTATGTCTTCTTTCCTTTTTATGTCATCTTGTAATACAGACCTGACGAGTAGCGAGTGGTCTGTAAATCCGTGCACGTAGTATTATTATATTTTCTTCAGTTTTGATATGTACACCCCATAACTCTACATAACCGTGTATGTCTTATTTGCTCTTTCCGCTGTAAATAGACATATCCGAGGTGGGTGCCTGGGACAACTCTTTATAAAATATTCAATAAAGAGTATCAAACACACTACGTACGCGCACCGTGCACGAGTCATGGTTCCGGTGTTGCATGTACACGTTGCCGAGCAAAATCGGCCGGGTCTGCGGGATTTCCCACGTTGGGCACGCACTGATCGATAGCTAGCTTCGCCCTCCAGCCGCTAGCCGTCCCCTGTTCCTAGCGCGCTACTACCGCACTGCACGGTATCTATCTGCGATTGCTGCGCATGCGCCAAAAAATAGCTGTACGCATGCGCAATGATGCTATTGTTCTAGGTCCCTTCATTGACAGCTTGGTAAAGAACACGGGAAAGAAGCCTGTAAAATTGAACTAGTGCAAGAGTTTGCTTCGATTTCTTATTCGCTTACGGAAAGATCTAGATGAGTTTTGCTATCGATCAGCCAGTTGATGATTGCACAACTTCGGATAACCACATCACCTATTTTTGGATGTTCAGTAAGCCAAGTGCTGCTTTTTCGTTGCTTCCGCGCCTACGCCGCGCACAAGTGAGGTCACACCGCACGTCCGATTCCGAAGTAGCTGGCTAGTGCGCTTCCGAACAGTGGACTTGATGGTAACGGCGAACGTCTCGTTGTCTGTATATATCAACCAGTGCGTTGCCGGATCCCGCAAGAATGGACGCTTTCCTTACTGATAATCATGGCAGAGAAGATGGATTGTTCCGAAGATCTGATCGGCCCAGAGATCATGAGGCCGACGCTCTCTGCATACCGCTTTCGGAACAGTCACTTCCTTTACGCTCGCTGAGCGCACCGAAAGGCCTCTGCGAAAGGAAGGAGTGTTTCGAATGTCGGAGAAAATTAAAAGAGGCTATGCGCGCTAACAGAGCTTGGGAAACACGTTTTAACGATCTTCACCGAGAATCGCAAACTTATACACGAGAACTTGAAAGACAGTTACAGGAGAGGTTTGACGGGGACAATAGCAGGGATCAACTTCTGCTGTCGCAGTCATCGTGTGATTCTGCTGACAGTTTGGGTCTAGTGCAGGAGTTGGAGAGGCAGCTGCAGGAGGAACGGCGCCGAAGTAGCGCAATGAAACGTAGGTTGGAGCTATTGGAAAGCGAGCTAAGCTTACTAACGTCGAAAGACGAGGCCAGAAGGAATTCTAGCGTTAAAGAGCTCGAAGAGATGGCACTTATACACGAGCAATTGCAAATCTTCCAGGAGGATTTCGAGCGAGAGAAAGAAGATCGCCAGCGGCTTGAGGCAGAAAAGGAAGATCTACGTCGAAAGATGGTTCTTGCCCAGCAGCAGGCCAGCACCAACCAAGCTAATTTCCTTGCAGCTCGCCGACAGAAAGAAGAACTTATTCACAAACTTCGCCGTCTCACAAGTTAAATTTTGTAAGCAGGCCATAGCTACAAGTTATTGTTCCATCCCGGACTTGAGCTTGTACACGTATTCTTGTCCATGTGAGGGATTGTGTAGTCGCTCACTTTTGGGTGATTTACTATGTTGTTTCATGACACGCAATGACATTTTCGACAATTGACATGTTTTCAGTGTGAACAATGATTTTGTACATACTGACGTGTACATATTGAGTTCAGCAAGTAAATGTACCATTTCTTGCTCCATTTATAAAATTGAGACATGCTTGCTTTAGAATACCCAGAGAGAAGAGATTGAGGTAAATTGTTTAAAAATTAGCAAGGGAGCTCATATTGTGTCTGTGTTTAGTGGGCAAAAGGGCCATGGTGCTCTTGAATGATGGTAATTTTGTCTTCTGTAAGCTGGTCAAAATGATCCAAGACCTGCTTCCACTCGGCATGAGTGTCGTTGAAAACTGTCAATTTTCCATAGCCATTCAAACCGGGCAGCCAAGAGCGAAATGCTGACCATTTCCCTGAAAGAATAAGAATGATAAAAACAACGCTTGAGATTTGACTGGACAGAGAGCCAGAAAGAAAAAAAAACTGTGCATGAATTACAAAAATATTAATGAACCCTCGTGAGCAAGTTGTGCACTTGTTAAACACAGTGAGCTGGCTATTGCGACTTAAACCATCACCTAGCCTATCATTCATCATTCTAAACTCAAAAGTCAAAACGAGGCTTTACTGTTGGTGATTTTGAAAACCGTACCTTTAGCACCAAATGTCGGATTGATACACAAGCCCAAATCTTCATTACAGCCGGCCGCACCCGAGATCAGATGGATAGGTGCAAGAGGATTGATGTAGTTCTCTTGAGTGACCTTCTCATTGAAGACCGGCCAAAGACGTTCATACGAGTGCTCATGTCCTTCAACTATGATGTCAACACCATATTTGTTGAACAGCTCTTCCAAACTGAAGGGAAAAACATGGTAACATTGATTATGAGGATATTGAGCTATTGGGAGTATGCTAATGCTAACAGGGAGGCCTTGCAAATTCTCAAGTTCTGGAAAGTACACATCACACACACTGGTAGTACATTCAGCAGTGGGTAACTGCTTCAGTGAAAACTCTTGAAGTTTGAAAATGGAAACACCTCATGGCATCAGAAGGTTAGAAAAATTGAAAAATTCTGGGTGTGATGAGCCAAAATTTGAACAAAAAATTAGGAACTCAGATGTCTATGGTTTTGAAACAGACTGCTGTAAGTCTGGTTCCATTGACTACAGACTTGGGCATGGTATTAGATACCAGTCTCCACAAATATAGCAAAAGTCTCAATATACTCTAGAAGCGCCCTTACCCATGTCGAACTTTTGAGTCAGGGGTTGAACAGTCATCGTCATCAATGTTTGAGCAGTAAAATGGCCGGTGACCAAACGCCACAATCCATGGCACAGCTGCACGTGCTTTTTGCTTGGTGGCATTCTTTAGGTCACTCTCCAAGAAAGCCAGCATTTTTGGAACAAGCAAAGGTCGTACAAAGAACACCTCTGTGTCATAGCTGCAAGAAACCACAAAACAAAGACAAAGTGAAAAATTCTGTGTTCCGGTTGATGCTAGTTGCAGCCCTACCTAGCCATAAGTATTCCAGTCAAACACAATGGTGATCTCATTCCAGTATCCTGGTGCATGAACATAGCTGCATGAATCATTGCCACAAGTATTGGTACCAGGACCACAAGCAAAAGGCCAGGCTCGTAACGAGGGTCACAAACTGATGACTGGGCGACAGAAAAAAAAATTGTGGCATGGCTGTAATTTTACGGTTTCATGATAGAGTATATACCATAAGTTACCTGTGAGTCTAGAATGGTCAATGCCCTGATTTTGGTGTTCTGTGACCTGTATTATACATGAATGGATTAGAGTCAGACATAGCCTCACATTCCCATTTTAGATTATTTCCAGCCTGCTGCCAGACCAAGTGTGTTCTTCAGCATACAAGCTTACTGCAGTTGTTCATACACACTGCAGGAGCAGAAAAATTCCAGGCCTGATTGCCCAGAGGCCAGTCTCACGAGGGAAGCACCATTGCAACCATTGCAAACTCTCACAGACAGCCCCCTGTAGCAGAGCCTGCAGCGATCTGATAACTACTTGATTGTATACTGATCACCTACACTCTAGTACAGAGTCACTAACAATGTCTCAACAGATATCAGATACAAGGCAAGCTCAGCATACCCCAGAATTTCAGCGAAATGTTGCAACTCGGCTGAGTTAAACTAGAAAATTAGCCTGCACAGCATACAACAGGAAGTCTGGAAGCAATTGAGGCTTGTACCAGAAGTGTCTTGGATACAATCTTCAGCCAGCTGTCAGGGATACCTAGGTAGTAGCGACAGGGCTGCTCAAGCTCTACTTTATGAATAGCTTTGTGGTTGCAGAGCTTTAAGAAGCAAGAGAGTAACATCAATAATGGCCTTAAGTATATTGTTAAGTCATTGTGTGTGGTTTCTTCACAACATGTCTTGTTCCACTCTGCAAAGGCTCCAAAGTAGACAAGAAGGGAATGATGCAAACATTGTGATAAAATTAAAATAACACTAACTTGGGCTATACTGGTCGTAGCAACTTTACAATCGGATGAGAATGATGCCTGGCATCTCCACCATTCTCCAAAACGAACTTACTAAAGAGTCTTTAAGGAAACGTAAAAACAGTGTGCTCTGTCAGGGCTCAAAAAATTCAGTCACCTACTCATCATTTGTGACTAAAACTTTCCGTTTGGCAACCAGATTTTGAGATTTACAGTCCAGTTTGGTGACCAGAAATTTTGTCTGGTTCCAGTTTGGTGACTGAGACCTCTCCTGCAATGTAAACTTCCACTCTTCACGTTCAAGGTCTAACCTATCCGAGATGATGGGTCAAGCAAAATACACGAAGACGATAAGCCAGGAAGCTACCTCTGGCACTAACTTCATTTTAGAGGTGTTGTACAGACTGTAGGCTGCCATACAACATGGTGGCCGCCTGGTGCCTAGCACCTGCGCCAACAAGCAGTACAAGTGTAGCCACCTGTGACCACAACGCACTGTGTATATCAGGTACATGTCCATGTATATGCATAGTACATACTGTAGTGGCTGTAACGCACTGGTTGCTGTTTGGATTCTTTGTTCTAGCGCTGCCTTCATTTTCAGAGCTATTGTACCGACCGTAGGCTACAATAATATGGTGGGTGGTGCCTAGCACCTACGACGAACGAGCAGTGTAGGTGTGTTGCCACCTATGACCCCCACGCAATATGTATAGTACCCATTGTATGTACTAGTGAAGTGGTAGTAGCCTCTGGTTGCTGTTCAGATCCTTTGTTTCAGCGTTCGACCAGTCTTCACGTCAGTTTAAAACTTTCCTTGCCTGCTCACCCTGCTCTGAAATATATCAACAATTTAATTTGTCGTGGGATGCAGTACTGGCCAATACCAACTGACAGCCAATGAACAGTGCTTTGTCCAGCACAGAAGCTGTGGTCAATTCGTTTTGGATTCACTGTGAGTTCAAGTAGCATGTTTTCCTCTATGTACCAAATTCAGTCCTTACCCGTGGCTCAGACTTGTGCTTTTTTGTCACATCATGTCAAGGGCCATGCAAAAGGCAGTGGACAATGAGTCAAGTCACCAGCCAGCCAACATATTTCAAGTGGCAGTGATTCAAATGAAATTGAAAGAATCAATAGAAAAAAATGTCTTTGTTTGTGTTGTATTTCGGTCTATTTGTACAGGCCTTTGGACACATTACATATCTATTAGATCTACTAAAGCATTTCTCAGTCATGGTCGCTAAGCTTATCTGGTACCTTGCATTAGTTCAAAATAATTTGAATCAAATGATTCATATTCCAATGCATTAGCACTGAATACTTGTTACAGTACATAATATTATTAATACATAATACCACCGGTAAGTATTTGGCGTATCCCCAATGCAATCAGGGAATATAAAGTTATTCTGATGGAGTTAGTCTTAGTCTTTGCATATAAAATCTACTTTGGCGAGTAGCTCAGGAAGGCTATGTCCACTTTGGCAACCTAAACCTGGGAGTGACTTCCCACATGGCGAGGAAGACTGAAAATTTTTTTTGAGCCCTACTCTTTGTATGTTGCTAAGTTCAATGCACACAATTGCAATAAGCCACAGAAAAAGGCAAAATGGCATAGCTAGCATAGCCAAAAGCCTATGTAAATTGATGGTTCATGGTGAAAAGGCAGTACACAAATGAACGTCATTTCCTCTTTGAATGAAAGCAAACATTTCTGCTCACCTGATGAAATGCACCTTGCCAATGTTAATGCTGTACCACAACTCATCGGCATTAGGTGTCATCTGTGGTGTTGGCATTGTAAAGCGATTTCTGTAGTGGCTAAAGTTGAAGGCAATTTCTGCCATACAAGAAGAGAACAAATGAGCTAAGCAGTCCTAACAGTCGCAAACATTAGTGCCAGAACAATTGTGAACATGCATGGAAATTTAATGCTAACACTCACAAATACTCTTCTACACACTTGTTAATCATATCCTCATACAAGTATGTGTACACTTTCGAATCACATCCTCATACTAGCAGGCATACACTTGCCAATCCCATTCTCATACTAGCATACATACAGTGTATCTACACTGGTTTAATCTGATGATGGACACGCAGAC
>JAOWAW010128804.1:0-11723 GCA_028565695.1 Nicola tetela
CAAATGGCCTGCAAATTCCACTATAATAATGCCAATTATTTTCCAAAGCAAGACCAAACTTATCCGCAGGGTTCTTTGGGAAGAACATCTTTGAACACCAACTATCTTGAGCGGCGCTGAATTGGGGAGTGCTCTTTTGGGTTACGCTGATTTTGAGTCGCGCTCTCTTGAGCCGTGCTGAACAGGGATACTGCGCCGCTGAATTGGGGAGCGCTCTGTTGGGGCGCTCTGTTGAGCGGCGCTGAAGTGGGGGCATACGCATAACGACACTGCGATGCGGGAATCTAGCTGCATTGAATGTTTGATTGACACGAATTTCTTCTGATGAGCAGCGCAGCCCAATTTTGGAGCCTCTGACTCGAGAAATTGCGAAATCCTGCTTTGCGTAAGTTCTCTATCGGCAGCACTAATTTTCAATGATACAAATTAGAATGATGATAACGATAGCCAATCACAGCGTAGTTCAATCGGTGACGCATCAGTATCCGTATGGTAACTCTCCAGTTCGCTTATTTACATAAAGGAAGTTACACTGCGTCTGAGTGCAGTGTATCACAAGAACAGTGCAACCGTAGACCATAAACAACGATTTGTACATTACGCGTGGGCACTACTCAGATTAGAAATAACAATTACAGCAATGGAGCCTTAGTACGTAGACTAGCGTGGGATCTGTCAACGAAAACATTTCAGCAATTCAGTACACGTGTACATGACACGCGTAGAGCGAACCAGGAAGCCGCGAGACGGTAGACACGTGTACATGACACGCGTAGAGCGAACCAGGAAGCCGTGAGACGGTGGACACCGTTATAATAAGAGCAGCTATTTGGGCTGCTTTTAAATTCAATAGCATGCGCTTGCGCAGAATATTTTCTCTGACATCAATCGCTCCAAATGCATGGCTGACAGTGTTCCAAAGCCTGGAGAGAACAATACCGCAAAAATGTATCTATATACATACTTGAAAAAAGACCATTCACGCCGGGAGAATCATAACCAATAATTTTCTCCTGTACTGGTAGATTGGTCGAGCGGTTAAGAGCATAATTTTCGTTCAGCTAGGCGTGTGATCGCCACAGGTTCAAGTCCTCTTTGTGCTTCCAGCAGAAGTAAAAATGAGAAAATGATTGGTTATTTACATACTGTTTTCAAAATGTTTAAAACATCACAGAAAACAGCAGATTGGAATAAACTATGGTCTCTGAGATAGGACAAATTTTTTATTACAATAAGTACGAGTACTAAGAGTTTGTCACTTGATCACCCATACAATGCTTATTGTTGATAACAGTTCCTCGGTGGTATTACACTTGTATGTGGAGACTATGTGTGCGTGCCTCAATTACGTGACAGAGCTTAACTTATTGAGCTTAATCAGTGCACTACTGTACTTGAACACACACACACAAATACACACATGTATGTACATGCACATATACATTATGATTATATACATATACATATATACATAAATAATAATATATAATAGTAATTACTAAAACTTATTGTAAAATTATATTATAACAATTAAAAAAAGCTGTTTTGATGTCTTAATTGAAAGAAACTGAATAAGCCTTGCTCAGCTGGGATGAAGTGGCACTTCTGGCAATAGTTTTGGAGTGACTCTGATCAGTAATTTTTAATTTGCTCTCCCTGAGTCAGAATCAATCCTGGCCTGGATAAGCAACATTTTGTTGGCGAATGAGAGCGAAAGATCAGCCTCCTCAGGGGTCTGTCTTGAAATATCATCAATCGTGCCCCATTGTATCATGAGTGCGTTGCTCTTCCAGTGGTGCTCAAAGCTTGGTTGCAAATTGGTAATTGTGTCAACATTCACAACTGCTGGCACTCATCAGCTGTATCTGCAAGGGATGGTTAGTTGATATATAAAAAAATAAACAATAGTGTATTTCAGCTGTCATACCATGCAACTGATTGATATTGCAGTTGGTGAAGTTGATAAGACTGGCCATGAAAGCTGATGTCAAGTGTCAGCAAATGAAGAACAAACCAAACAAAATCAACCTTTAATCTTGGATGAGAGCAGGTAAATAGAGGATTAAAATCTCTGTTTTGATGTGGCTGGGGTATAGAAAATGCTTGTAAAGGAACTCTCAGTGGACATCCCCAATACATAAATCCACTACTAGATTGGTATCAGAAATTCCACGGGCCATAGCAACATCACAGCTCAACATTCAAGTTTTTGTGTGAATATACTATGAATCGCTGAAGACCATAATTTTTTTTCACGAATCACATACCATGATAGCAGCACGGTGTATTGTGCATACGTGCCGCCGGAATGTATATATCTGCTCGTTACCATTGTGCGTTGAAAACAGTATTCATACACCGTCGTGCTGCTTCCATCATGGTGTATGTGTATGCTATTGCATCCATGCAATGGTGTGTATGTGAGTACATGTACATGATATTGTATGTTGCATACACTGTGCATCAACATGATCAACCCTCATTGTAGCATACATTGATGTTGTTGGTCCACAGCTTGATAAAATATATACTGTGTGACAGTCGTACCATGACTCGTAATGTAAGTAAATGGACAGCATACACACATGAAGTACATGAGATTAATTCATAGACACACAAATAAAGCACAGATGACGAGGCCTGAGTCAGTATAAACACGTGTGAATAATGATTAGACCAAAGTCATATAGTATGTGTGTGTGAGAGTTCACTCCATCACCTAAATTGATGGTAGGAGAAATTGCAATAAAGTCAAGAGCATTCTCAAACTCCAGAATAAATTAGCAGCAATCAGTCAACTCCATGACTTCCACTGTACTTAACCACTTGCCTCTGCTTGCCTGTCCTCCAATGCATACTAGCTTACGGTTAAACTCAATGATGGCTGGTCTGTCTCTGGCACAATTCAAACTTGGAAGTTTCAGCCATGCGCTGCTTTCTTCATCCAAACAAAATACTTCTGCTGATTCAGCACCATCTGACGAGCCACCAGCCACAACTAGACAGTTCTGCAAACATTGTCCTCCACTTTCACCATGAGGTGTAGTTGCCATTCCACTGCTTGTCCAAGTGAAATTTGTAGATGTAGTTGGTGATGTGCTGTAAATGATTTTGTTTGGCTGCGACTGATGATTAAGACCACCAACCAGATGAAGATGGTCTCTGTGGAAAACAACTTGCCCTCCACTGACTGCTTCAGGCAGGTTATGGAGTTCAATGTGTTCACACCACTGCTGTTTAATCAGATCATATACATCAACAGTTGGAATACCATCCTTGCCATCCCAACCACCAATCACCCACAGCTTCTCCCCAACTACTGCATGCGCGAAGTCCCACTGTTTATAGCGAAAATCTCCATTTGGCAGAAACTCCCACTCACCAGTTGTGATGCTGACAAGCTGATACAGGGAGAAACGACCTGAGTTGTGCACTCTGAATGCTGCATAGAAGTGACCTTGAAATGAAAACATAGCCTTGCACCATCCAGCTGCTTCTGGTGTAGAAACTGCTTCCCATTCAAGAAAATTAGTAGTAAAGAGAATGTTTGCTATGATGTAGGTACCAAATTTATTTTCGGTAGGAAATGTAATGAAGAGTTTTCCATCAAAAACAGCAGCGTGAATTGCACCAGCGAGTTGTTGTGGGGTGGGGTTTGTCAGCCGTTTCCACTGCAAGGATACCAAGAGAAATGAACAGTTCTCTAATGTAAGCATGCCGTTTTTCAGAGACTTGGCCTCCAATTTTGTTCCGAAATTTTAATCTGATGCTGGTCCTAAACAGCTACACCTTTTAAGTTTTGCTTAGATAGTGTGAAAATGATCTCCTATTTACTGTAATTTTGCAGCAGAATGGCTCTGACTTAAAAGAAGCATTTCAATTTTTACTGTATAAACTTTCTTTATTATATTTGATTCTCAAGATGAAATTGAGCTGAATAACCAGCATGGCACAATAAAATGGCTAAGGTTTCTGTTGTTTTTGAAACATTGACCATCTAATGAGCTGTATAATACACCATGCACGTGTACACATGCTGAGCAGTTGTCTGTGTTTAACTTTTCATACCCAAACAATTGCTCAGCTGTGTGTGACTCTACCTGTAGATGCTATAGCATATGCTGACTGTTAGGTTTAAACAATCACAATTGTGTAACATGACGTGCACAGCTGCACATACAGAATCAACCACGAAAATACAACACGTTCTTTAGGAGCTATGCAAATTTGACAATTCTTTTGCTCAGTTTGTGTCAACTTACTTCAGAGAAAGGAAATGGATGACCTTGTTCACGGGCTTTTTTCAGAACTGCAGTCACGATCTTAGACTCATTCAGAGTACTGGTGCTCTAGGATAATTAGATACAATAAACAGCAACTCAACCCCCAAACGATGTTTTCCCAGATTGTCTTCTTTTCTTTGGAATGTCCCTTTGCAAAGCAGCAGGAGCTAGATCTGCCACCTTCCGCTGGTCAACTGAAGGGAGGTGCACAATTGCGCCAATGCCTGAGATGTAAGTAGTCCCGGGCGCCTAGCTGTGCTGAATCAGAAGGAAGAGGCCACCACTTCCTCATCAGTTGTATTATTCCAGCTCAAGTCGACATCCTGAAAGTAGGCTGTCCTTACTGCCATAACCAAAATTCAAGCAAGGAGCTGCGCAAGCGGCCTCTTCCTTCCCATTCAGACCTTAGAAGGCGAGCATAGGAAATGTACATAGATCTGCATGCAAGTATATGTACACATGGAAGCACAGCTGGGCACTTGCAATCGAGACTATGTGTTTCACAGGCATGGGTGTGATCTTACAGCTCCGGGCCTTCATTCAATCTATAAGCGAAAGCTAGTATCTCTGGCTCCCACTGCTTCGTGCAGAGACATTCCAAAGAGAAGAAGATGATCTGGGAAAATTTTAATTCTTCGGCTGAGTTGCCATTCAAATTCATCAGGAACCTCTAGGCAATATTTTTACAAGATCAAATGACTGAGATACTATAAAGGCAAGATGACACATAATGTGTGTTTAGTTTGCTGACAACCCAACTTCCAACACCAGTACAAAACACAATTTTTAATTTATCTGCTGCAATTCCGTCTCTCTCTCTCTCTCTCTCTCTCTCTCTCTCTCTCTCTCTCTCTCTTTACCAAGTTAACCTATTTGTTCCAAGCTTAATTCACTGTTTGAGGTGCAAATGAACTACCTTTCCTGTTCTCAATCATGAAAAGTTCGGCAAGGTTTTCTTCACATCTCCAGGCAGCCGTATAATATTGCATACCTCCCCACTGTTTGCAGATACTTTCTTCTGTGCTTCGTGGACAGCAATGTGAAACCGTCGAACTTCACCCAAGAAAGTTCTCTGTAAACAGCACAGTGGTAAATAGAAGTACAGTTTTAGTATCCACCGTTTTTGACAATATATACTTGCATTCTAGTTCTAGCAATGCGCATTCACAAATATACATTTTGTCAATACAATTAATCAATCACTGATCAAGACATAATTATGCAATTGATGATAAGCTTAGGTCACCTTTGCCCAGTCCCAAATGGTCTGGTCCGTTCTGGCATGTATAGTAGGAGTGAAACAAATCCATTGATTCTCGATTCGACTTGAAGCTTTGCAGCACTTGACCAAATCTTTTTGGATTCGAGAATTCAAAAAAAAAATATCCAGCCTCTATTGGCCACAAGGCTTTGCCTCCAGACCGGCCCGTCCACTCGACCAGATGCCGTGATCTTGTTGCATGCAAGGCAGTGAGGTGGCCTGGGGCGAGCAAAGCCCCGCAGCTAGCAACCAGGGTAATAACAGAATAATTTATGCACGCGTGCACGCACGTACGTAGATCTACGCAGACTAACTTGCAAAAGCGCTGCTCCCGATCAAGACCACGCACGAAGAGTCAACATGTAACATTAGCTTACAACATGTACAATGTAGTACATGTATATGTACCGCAGTATTGCACACGGGCGCGTCTTCTCGACTTTTCTTTTCAAGTCGGACAAAGTTGCTTGCAAGAATGCATGAAAAAGATTCACACCGTTCCAGCGTTTGGTCCTATCTCGAGGGCAATGCTCCCCAGCAGCAGGCAGTATGTCGCCTTTGAGCTAAGAGTTTGAGTTACAAGCTGGTCGGTGGGACAACCAGCAACTTGCTGCAACATCTGAGCACTCTTCATCCAACAAAGTGGGAGATGCAAAAGTCAGAAAAAGAAGCCTTGACCAGCAAGCAAAAGCATGGACCACTGGACGTGTTTGTGAAACGAATGACCTGCCCCGCTAGACGTGCTGGCAAGATTCCCGACGCAATTGTGGACATGATCGCCCTTGACCTCCGCCCTGTTGGCATGAGCCTCTAAAGCAGACTGTGACCGGGAAATACGGCTGTGGGACAAAAACATAAATTTTGCGGTATGTACCTTCTGCCACCTGGTTTAGAAATGTTCTTCAAGTTCACAAAAATTATTAGAATCATTGAATCCTAGTTCTATCAGATACCACTGATGTTTGCGTGGTTTGCCTCCAACCCAGAAGTCATTACTAGATCATGCTGCCCAGGATGTCACTACACTAAAGGCTTTTCTTAGGCAGTATTGCTGTAATGACACAAGAATGAACTTAGTCCAATTTGCCGAAAGCATTCACAAGAACATACTGCTTGATTATTCTCCCTTACCTGGGTGTGCAAAGCTTGCTGATTGCTGACCACCTACAAAATTCGGAAGGAAGCCACAAAACAGACATACTTGAAGATGTTGTGATGGTCAAGACCCAAAATCTTAAAAGCGGACCACTGTTGATCAGAATGATAGCTGACCTCATCTTTTGCCTCCTTCAACTTGGTGTCAAAGGTTTCTTCCAGTGCTGACTGATTACATACACGCATACACATATACACACATGCATACACCCATACACACATGCACACGCATACACATTTTATTATACATGCATACACATACACACATACACACATACATACACGCATTGTCTTGGATGTTATTAGTGCCCTTCTTATATACATACACGCATACATACAAACAAACAAACATGCATACATACATACATAGCTACATACATACATACATACATACATACATACATACATACATACATGTTTTTACTTATGAGAAACAACTTCATTGACACAAGACACGATGTATGACAAAAGGAAAAAACACAAAGTGAATGAAAGAAAATCACACACAAAATGAAAGATATTCAAGAGAACAGATGGAATTGAAGCTAGACAAAACATAAAGGTTTTTTGAAATTAACGCCTTTAAATGAATGAAACACAATGAGAAAAATGTAAAAGAAGCACAACAATACAAAACAAGCAAGTATCGTGAAGATACACATGTACATACACACATACATACATACATACAGACAGACAGACAGACAGACAGACAGACAGGCATTTACACAATACACATATACACATACACATACATACACACATACGCATACACACAAGTAGACACACACATGGCAATGTTTGTACATCCCATATCACCACTTGATATTTTTACATTGAGAACTTGTTTTGTTTTGTATTAAACTCACCTTGGCAAGTTCTGGCTGTAATGACCAGTAATGGACAAAAGGAATAAGTTCAAAACCCGCTAGCTCTTGAGTGGAGTGCAGAAGAATTGGTCCTCCAAGAAAGTAGACAAGCATCAGGGAACCAAGGCTGCAGTGACAAGAAACACAATGATTGGATTAGACAAACATAGCACTCTGCAGCAGATTGAAGGGGGCTCAGGGGAGGCTTACAGGTCTACTTGTGTATGCTGGCTCAATCCAGTTCTCAGTCAATTATGCATAGGATGCATATCCCTCCACAATATGCACACAAATAAAAGTGAGATCAGCAACCTCATTTTCAAAAATTCTTATGGAGTATGTACAAATCTTAATTGACAAACAGTTAGCAAGGTATAGCACAGCCACTATTTGCTGTGTATGACAAAGTGACAATAACATAACTTCAGAAAGATTATTCAGGCTGGGGAAATCATTACCAATCATTTTCTAACGCATTTTAACTCAGGGTATAACTTAAAAGATCGTGGTTTTAATGAGTAATTCTTTTTAGTCACTTGCTCGCTGCAGGTTCAAGTCCATTGTGTGCTCCCAGCGGGAGTCAAAATGACAAACTGATTGGTAATAATATACTGTATAGCAGGTTATTTTTGTGAGGAATTAATTTCGTACAAATTCGTACACACTGGCCAATGTTCTGTACTAATTTTGTTTGAAGATGAATAATGCAGTGAACAGAACACAGCCATTTTGAATTTCTACATTCAATCACTGATTTGATCAGTTTCGATCAAGATGCGCAACAGTGGACTATAGAATATAGTGCACAATACTGGCTACAAACAATACATCGCACAATACTAGCTAACGTGATGATTCTTGCATGAAAATTATTTCCGTATGAAAGGCTACCTTCACCTTCCTACTGTGCATGAAATATTTTGCATACAAAAATAGCCTGCTATACAGCAACTGTTTGATTGTCTCCGCATTCAAGATACGATTTCAGGGATCCTGACTGAGATGACATTTATTTGAAAGCATTCCCAACTCACCAGTCTAACAATATTTTTCAAGATGTTTCGGCAGACGTGCCTCTGCCTTCATCAGTTGATAAATGATAAAAAAAGGAGTACAGTAACTGGGTATTATGGCATTATGATCGTTAGGTATTGGGTGAGGTGCGGGTACGTGTGGTTGCTCTAAGCTGACTAGAGTTCACTGCATTGGCGGTTGCGTGCATACTATGGTGAGGTGTGAGTATGTGGTTGGTTGCTGCGTGTGCATGAATGTGAGGTGTTGTATCGTGTGTGTGGATTAACAATAGCAAAACAAAATGAATGAGAGGTTATTTGGTAAGAACAAAGAAAAAGGAGATGATTTCTTTAACTAAAAAATTGTCTTCCACAGTGAGCTTCGCTCCATGCCCTTGTCTCTGTTCATCGTTGGGCTCCGCATTGGTTTGTCTTGCAGAAGAAAATGGGTGGCCCACAGCTGCTGCACTATAGGTACCCCAAAATAATGATTGACCGTCTTATTGGCTCTGCATTGGCTAGCCCCATCGTCACCCACTCCAACAGTTTTCAACAGTACTACACCGGTTCACACATTACACATTACCGATCAAATCTTCTGATCCTGGACCTCTTTCTGTGCTCTTCAGCTCCCACCTTGGTCTGCCACTGAAGAGAAAATGAACTATTCTCCTTGGCAGAACCAATGAAAGCAGTTTGCAGAAGTTCTGAAATCATTGACTGTACACATGATAATCACAGTTTACAGCTATTGTGTGCCATTCTTCCGCATCAGTACATCTGTACATGTATTGCTCTGCGGAAATGTGCAGTTTCCATGACCTTGATGATTATTTGATTTTGAAATTTCTGAACTCACACAAAGAGAAGAACAGAGCCAATTGATGGGACAATGTGTGATGGCTTGGATGGTCGTGAAGTTGGCTGTGGAGTTGATGCACAAGGTTGAGCATGTGTTGGGTTCAATATCTGTACAATTCATATGCATACTTAAATTAAACATACACATGCATGGAAATACCTATAACACGCTAAAGTAGGCCAACAACAAAAGGACTCTACTGCTGTACCGTCTCTTGACTGGTGACCTATGTAATACATATACACACAGGGCTGGGTTAGAGTGCAGGCTCAAGAAATGCAAGAAACATGCATACATGTATGGCTTCCATGTACATGTAAGAAGCAATGGAAGAGCCTGGTAAAGGATTAGCATTGTAGAAACTACTATTTCAAGCTGGCAAATTTGCATGGAATTGACAACTTGCACAAAGATTGGGCTTTGAGACTGGGCAAATGGGGCAGCACTGCTCAGCAGTAACAGTCATTTTATGTAAGCTTCATTGACTTCTGATGATTCCTTTTTCGTTTTGGTGGAGTTAGCCTTGTTTCCGCTGCCTTCTCAGATGATTTCTTCCCTCTTGCAAAATGTTTAATGACCCTAAGCCACAGAAGAAAAGTGCCCTCATCTTTGGCCTCCGGCCATAGAGGTTCAAATCCTTGGCCATGTGTCCTCGCCCAATGTTCGTGATGCCTTAAAGGCCCTTAGGTAGGAAAAATGTTGGCAGTCACAAATCATAGCAGGTAACAACTAGGGCCAGACAATAGTTTGTGGTGGTGTGCTTGTTGCTAAGTCAGAAGCCAGGAAGAACATTAGATTGCAAAAACCCGAGAGAGGAGTGTAAGTTCCTTTTGGAGGTGTTGTGCTTACTTTGGAAGGTAACTGAACAAGCCTGATCCCAGGAAGATTGTGCCGACTTGATGGCCAATATCGCTCACCCTAGCTTTGGGCAACACAACAGCTTATCTCAACTGTTTGCTCCAACTCAAGTACTTGAACGAGAGGCCTTTTAAGAGGGGTTTAGGGCTAGTCAATGAGTTGCTGTAAAAATCCCTTTGTTCTCTCTGACAGCCATGATGATGATGCATAATGCTGCATCTAATACCTTTGGAAGAGTCTTTTATTTTAATCACTGGCCAGTATTCAGCCTCCCAAACTTTGCAGCATTCCTCATTTTCGTCTGAGTCTATTTCTGAACCCACATTCATTTAGTCTGGTGATCCATTCCTTCCCATAGCTCAGTACAGATTGCCATTTTGTCACTCACAAACTTGTTTATTCAGTACCAATATGTTCTACTCTGGGTGGTTGTATGTGACTGTAGGCCTACCTTGTGGCTCTGTGCACGTGTCTGTTTCTGTGTCTGTGTCTTTGTGTGTCTAGCTACGTGTATGTGTGTACGTGTGTGGGTGTTTTTGTGTTTTTCATATGGTCCAGCCCTTCGAAATTCTACGGTCAGGTCTTGTCACTTTAGGAAGATCCGATTATTCGTTGCAAAATTGGCCTTGATGATGCCCTTCATCTTGCTTGCTTCTGGTTTACTCCCCTTTCCATTGCAGATGTGATCTTATGGTTTCTTTTAAAACTTGCACCAAAGTACATGTACATGTACTTCTTTCTTTGCCACCAGCAGCTGTGTGATGAAGACAAGCAAAGTGATAAGCAGAATACTATCAAAGTTATTGTGGATGGTTCTGGCCAGCTTCCTGAATCATAATCCTTGGCCCAACACAGACTACTTGAGTGGTGAAGAAGTTTCTATTATCCTCTCTGAAGCATAACACCAGTTGTAGACCAGGAAACACCTGTCATGCATAGAAAACTACTGAAAATCTTAACATTTTTTCAGGCAGCAATTTCAGCGTTTTTTCGTTCATTTTTTAGAGCATCTTTGGGCCATCTTAACCTAAAATGTGAGAGTTTTAGGTTATTTTCATAAATTCGGGATTGAGTTTACTCAAGGGTAAGGTCCCACTCTGAGGGCTTGTTGGGAACTTCTGCAACATCTAGACAAAATTTTGAAAAACTGTAGTACCATAAAGGGTCCCATTACAAGTTTGCATACCAAAAACCAGCATGATAGGCCACCATATAAATCTGGTAAAGCTTATAGAAATTCAAACAACTCCCTCAGTGATGATCAGGACGCTTTTGTCATGCTGGGTGGTGCTCAACGTATACATAATACTACCAAAAATTATAAATTATTAAATCAAATAAAATCGGAATTTTTCAACCCGCTATTATCTCCTCCCACTGAGCGGCAACATATTTCGCTGCTGTTTTGAAAAATACTTCCCT
>JAOWAW010128815.1:0-10000 GCA_028565695.1 Nicola tetela
TTCTTATGATTTGGAGCTCCCTCTCACTGGCCTCGGGCCATTCATAGAGGGTAATAAAGAATAGAATAGAATAGAAGGAAAACCGTTAGCTGTGGCTTGCGCATGCGCTGCTGCATAATCAAACATATTGAGCAGACCACGGCCGAACATTATAATGGACGGTCGATGACGATGCTGAACGCTGCCATGTTCACCACGCAGCAGGTGACGTGATTGTAGCTGATTGCCTGCAGATCCCCAAGCACCGGTACGCAGAAGAAGACCGCCTCACGCCTCCTCATGCATAGCTGCATGCAGAAAAAGCTCCGAGGGTAATCTCGCCCATGCCAGTTTCAGCAGGTAGCTTAGACATAGCGCAATCACGCGATACGCGACACTGGTCATATGAACCCGCCCCGGGCCATTGCGGCCTGGCCTCTAGCCTCCTGATCAGTATTTCGAAAGTCCATTCAATCTTATTCGATCCGCGTTTGCGACTCAACGATGCATCACCGGTACATGCATTACTACTTTCATAGTTGTGGTGTACTATACTGTGGAGCACGGTAATAATGCGGGCTACGGATGGGTGCACATCCCATGCGGGTCACATGGGCAGCGCGGCCAATACACTGGCCGAGGCTGGTTACGTTTCTGTTATGATAACAGCTCTGGAAATGGCTTCTTGCCTTGCAAATGTACTTGGTCGAAGCTGGCCGATGCAACGATAAGAAATGGCTCGTAATTCTCCTGACCAGGGATTGCCGTTTCACAGCACGAACGTTGAGGACGGCTTGCAAAAGGCGGAGGACACTCAGAAGACTACGCAGATGCACCAGCCGAAAACTACCGACAGCGATGATTGGAGAGAAAACATGTCGCGCTTTTCGAGCCATGCGGCTGATCTTAGGAAGATTCGGGACAGTTTGCTGCAGTATTCCATTCCTGCAACTTCAGCGGGGGATGAGGCGGGTTTTGGACTGATAGAGTCGCTGCAAGCACTCGTGGATATGGGCTACGATCAGGTGAGTCATGCCAGCACGTCTGCGTTCAAACCGACCTTTTTTTGCTTCTCCGGTGCGCGTTGCAAAATGCGGGATGTGAGAATCTCCGGAAGGTGAGCTCTCAGCCTCCGCTAGCCGTTCGCAAACTCGAGCTCACTACTGTGTTGTTTTAGCTAGGATCGAAAGTGAAAGATGCCTCAGCTAGTGGTTATATGTTGTGAAGGTGTTAAGAGCCGCACGTGGCTTTCTGAGCTATTTGTTTGAGACCTGTATGTTTTGCACAACTACAGCTAGTCGCGTTGTACCTCGCCGGCCTGTGCTCAGTTGCTCTGTTATCGTGTTTTGACGTCAGTGGCAACACGTCCGCCGATGTTTGATCGGCAGCTAGACACACTAGATGGCTGGCGAAGCTCGGAGATCTCCAAAAGCGGATAGAGTGCAAGGTTGCCAGTCCAATAACAAGATCGAGCATTTTGAAGTAGTCTCAGGCTTGTGTAACAAAGCCAGGGAATGTACATGTAATACCTTAAAGTTACGTATTTGCGGGTACAAATTTTGCGGCTTTGCAATATCCTGTATTTAGCATGTATTAATCTTAGCTTTTGCTAAAATTACTACCTGTAAAAAAGTAGGCAAGTACTATGAAGATTAGAAATACACTGATCATGTCCGTTTTTTGCTTGTTCAATATGTTTTTGTGAGCATTTCAATTTCTGTTCCTCCCAGGCACTGGCACTGCGGGCTGTCCAGTATGCCTTCTCCAAGGGTCATCAGCCAATGATAACTGCTGCTGTACAGTTCTGTGAACAAATGAAGATGGCAAGGGTCACAGACAGAAATCATCTGCCAGTTGGCAGGTCACACAGCTTTGCTGGTAATCAAGATGCAAAGACAACAGTCCCTAGGCTGCTACCACAGCGGCGTGCAAGCTTCTGCCAGGCCATGCAACCGACGGAATGCGAACTGGATGAGGAGCAAGAGCTTCAATGTCTGGAAGGGGTGTGGCAGGATGGGGTAGAATCCTATCGATCGCGGTTGTCAGCTGTGGCCATTGGCAGCAACGGAAGGCCAGTCAGAAAGCAATCATCATCAGATAAAGTAGCCATACAGGCCAGAGAGCTTCCTCAGCAAGACCAACCGCTGGGGTACGAAACCACAGCATACAGCAGAAGTCAGCAGAGTATCCAGTCACCAACTATCACGTCAGACTATGGCCCATCTCCTACGTACAGTCTCAACGATGCTGGTAGTCCAGCACCAGCTCCCGAAGCAAGAGCCTCCCCGTTGTACGTGCACACCCAATCATACAGCCTCGCACTGCGACACGCTGATCAGCAGCTTGTGTCAGGGATGCTGCCTATGCCCACGTCTGCTGTTGTCCATGGTGATGAAGGTCCTAAAGTGGCTGGATTGCACAAGCAAGCGCTGGGTAAAAGGCATTTGCGCAGGCGTCACCAGCCATGGGAGCAGTCTGAAGACAGCACAGACATAGATAGTGACACCGAGGAAGTCCAGACATGCAGTCCGCATATGTTCAGGGTCTGCATGGAGCAGCACATCAATGACATCATGAAATTGCATAAGGACAGACAGGAGAGGCAACTGCAGCTTGAGCATGAAATGGACAAAATCCACCTGGACAAGGAAACACGCGACAAGATGACTCGTGCTCTTCATGAGAAAGAGAGCAATTATTTGAGAGTGAAGCGAGCGCAAACAAAAATGGACAGGTCGGTGGTAATAACAGATAATCGGTGTGCGTTTCCATGCTTTCTGTTTGGAAATCATCCCGGACCTCGGACCATATGGCTTTCAGAAAAATCTCTGCAGCTGCGTTCAACTTGGCTGCTCAGTTGATAGAATTGTTGTGATTTTCTGAATATACCAGTAGGTGCGTGAGTCCGCGTGTGCATGTGGGTTTGTGCCAGGCTCCTGGTGGTCTATGCATGTCTGCACATGTGCTGTACGTGCCAATACTGCACTGAGCAACGCAAACCGTACAGAAGAATATGGCAATGCCATGTGGAACAAACTTCCCTTGAGAATGCAAGAGAAAAACAATAATTATTAACTCATTGGAAATCATACAGGGTTTCTATGTTCAAATATTTGCTGTGTGTGTCATTTTTCCTGCATCCTCACGAGGACTTCCTGAATAGTCCTATTTCCCTTCTTTCTCATCATTCCTGCCATCCTGCACTATGGCACCAGCTCAGAATCAAGTCCACACTCATGGTGCAATGATCTTCATCCCACTTTGTTCTAGAAGTACAGTAAGTGGTAGCTAGGGCGGAGCAATTTTCCTGTGTTTATGTGTGGTCAATAAAATGACAGAGACTTACAGACTGGCGAAGAGAACGTTATGTAATGACATTGTTCTGATTTTCAATTGTTCACATTTCAGGTCACAATTTGAGAAAATCAGTGTGCTTGCCATTGGGTTATTTGGCGAAGTTGCTCTTGTGCGCAAAATTTACACCAAGAAGTTGTTTGCGGTGAAAACCCTGAGCAAGAAAGCCCTACTGAAGAGGAACCTTGTCGAGCAAGTGCAAGCGCACCGCCATCTGCTAGCAGATCTGAGCAACAAGTGGGTTGTCAAACTGTTCTACTCATTCCAAGACAAGAAGAACCTTTATTTTGTGAAGGAGTACATTCCGGGTGGTGATATGATGAGTCTTCTCATAAAGTTTGGCATCTTGCCTGAGGACTTGGCTCGCTTTTACATCGCCGAGCTTGTTCTCGCAGTTGAGTCTATCCACACAATCGGATTCGTGCATAGCAATATCAAACCAGACAACATCCTCATCAGAAAGGACGGCCACATCAAACTGACAGACTTTGGCCTGCTCACATGCTTTCCACCAACGCATGACTCAAAGTACTACCAAACAGTTGGCCAGGATGGTCACCAGCAGCAGTACACCATAGACATAGATCACGAAGGCTGGGAGAAGATAAAGAAACAGTGCTCATGTCCAGGTGGGCCCAACCTGAAGCCACAACAGCGATGTCTGGCACATTCCTTGGTCAGCACACTGAACTACGTTGCGCCAGAAATCTTGGCCCATCAGCCATATGACAAACTTGTGGACTGGTGGTCGGTTGGCGTGATTCTGTATGAAATGATTATTGGCCGACCACCGTTCATGGCCAGCACACCAATGGAGGTCCAATTAAAGGTGAGATCGGTTTCTCTGTTGTCAGTGCAATAAATATCAATAGAGCTGCAACAAAAGTTCGAAGGTTTGCTTGGTATTTGTTTCAAAGTCAAAAAGAATGAAGGTTGCTTTGAAACCAAGGTTTGAAACAATGAAGCGTGGTCTGCAGTATACCAGCTAGGGGAATGTTTCTTTCGCCCTAATGATGATCATGATGAGCTGGCTTGGTGTAATTTCCCGTTTCTTTCACTAGTCAGAAGTGTAGTCCAACAACCTAGCCACCTAGGTGTGAATGAGTGTGGATTAGTGAACCATGAATCAGTGTGGGTTCCACTCATTTCAGGCATTTAGCCAGCTATACTTGTGGCCGCCAGTGACTGTGGGTGAGATTCTATGTGAACGCTGGAAGTCAATAAATAGGCTCAATTGCTAGCCATATCACCACATGCCACATGAGCAATCTTAGCCAAATATTTCTGAGATCATACACTCATATCTTTCCTTTTCACAACTCAGTGAGCAGGCCCTAATCACACTAATCATGATAACGGTAATGATTTCGCAAAAGAAACACATCCCAGATGTAGTTTACTTCTCACCGGGCTGCATGGAATGCTACTATGTACTGCTGTATGGTTGCCTACAGATTCTAAAGAAAAGAGTCTATGTAGAGTGACGTAAACTACATTAGAACACGTAAGCCCACACTGGTCCATGCTCCCCCCCCCCCCCCCCATGGCATGGGTAGATTTACGTATATGATATACACAGGTATGCAAGGACAAGCGCGCACTTTCCACATATATCACGATCACTTGCACAACTACAACACTGCCAACTCCAGAAGTAAAATTTATTAACCTAAGTTAGGCCCGATACAGACTGGAGAGGGGTTCCCACAGTTATTATTGAGTGTATGTGCGTGAGTTCGTCACGGGGCCACGACCCACACCCTCCGCCCAAGTACGTAGTTCAAAGAGAGTACCCTGCTGAGTGCCTACGTTCTCTTTTGGCAACTGTCTTGGGTTGTCACACACTGTGTGACAACCCAAGACATTTTGCAATACTTTTTTGCAAGGCATTGCATTGGGACTGACCAGGTCGTGATGCGCATCGAGTGACGAGTCCAGTGATGCACATGTTGAAGTAGGCCTACACGTCATGAATGAGCTGAGTCGTGATGTTAGCGTGTCAGTCAATACATCTGTTGATAGAGGTTGGGCCAAGCAACTCACCAACCGATAAGCATCATCATCATTTGCATGAATCGTCGAAGGGTAATTATTCACCTGACAAAAGTCGAAGCTGACCAGCAAAAACGTTGCCAAACAAATTTTGTGCTGGAGAAGAGTGGTGTTTGACAAAATACCCTGCTGGTATATACTCATCCAATAAAAGCACTAAGTTTTGGGGCTGAGGAGTGAGGAAAGGTTGTTCTTTGCTCAGTCATCCTTTACAGTTGGTGGTGCTTTCTTCTTCAAAAACATGGTTTCCCGCACAGTAGCACACAAGGTGGTACAATGTACGTGCGCTCTTGGCATAGTGTACAAGGCGTAACGGTATATGTGCGCTCTTGGCAATGGTACCAGACATACTACATGTAGCACAGTTGCATTACTAGGATCGAGACATTGCAGAGGGTCAATGCATGCCTGCACGAGCTGTAGTCATGTTTCCCTTACTCATAATACTAGTTTCTGCGACAGTCGAGATCAGTTTCCCATTGCACAATCCCAAAGTTTTCTCCTGCAGTCCATGTATCGTAGGATTGGCTGCAAGATAGTCTCCAGAATAGCGTTCCATGCGCATGCAACGTGCACCACTTTTATAGAGATCTAGAGAGTCCACGACATTGCTTCTTAATGAAGACTAGAAACCTCAACTAAGCAGCAGAAAAAAACTTGGAGCATGAAACCAATGCATAAGGCTGTGGAAAATCTACAAGACACACTAAAGACTGATTTGCTAAGTAACAATTTGTGTGTACTGTATTCATGGTATTGCAATACAATACATAGGAAGAGCCTGCGAGGGATCCATGCACCTATGCCATTTGTAGTAAACATATATAATAACACGATGAACAGACATGTATATGGAAATGGTGCTCTTTTGAATATCTAATGGAAAAATTTTGAAGCTCACATTAAACATTCTTCACAGAGGGGCATGTGGTGTGATTGGATAATAGAACTTGCATTTGTTTCAACCAGAAGGGTTTGTTAGCATTTCAGAACATTCATTTCCGCTCTAAATATAAATGGGTGATGTCACATATGTTTACAAACAACTGACATTCATCAAACTCCATGTGCTCGCTTTGATGTGTAATGAGAAAGCAGCATTTGTACAATATGGTGCTTGATGTTTGGGGACTAAATTCTGGGCAATGTCTGTGTCTGTGGTAGGTGTTGGACTGGCATACAACTCGTGTGATCCCCCGCAACAGCAATGTCAGTTCGGCAGCAGATCATCTTCTTCGACAGCTGTTGTGCGATTCAGGGGATCGTCTTGGCAAGCACATCAATGAGCTCAAGGGCCATGCCTTCTTTGAGCACATCAATTGGGAATCTGATCCACATGAGTATGCTGCTCCATACGTGCCAACAATCAAGCATTCCACAGACACTTCAAACTTCTATCCGGTCCAAATGCTCAAGCAATCATACAAAGCTAGCGGGGACAGAAGCACAGGCAAAGAAGCCATCGACAAAGACAGCTCAGATGACCTCTCTCAGTCAAACAGTGACACTTCCAGCAAGTTCAGCTTCCATCAGTTCTTTCAAGGTGAGGAGATGCCATATTGAAGTTTCTAAGAGTCAGAGGTTGAAAACTTCTTTGGTACACTGTATAACAAGGCATGCAAACCTTGTTGCAGGGACACCAGTAAGGGTTTGCTACATCTGTTAGGCAGATTACCTTCAAATTTTATGCAGATATGAATAAAGATAAGTAGCTAGCAGAAACCAGAAATAGGTGTTTCATGATCTGCAAACTCCCTTAGCCAATCTGTGTTTGGAAAAATCACTCTCTTCTTTCAGCTACCTTGCTCAAATGAAATACTAGCATAAAGAAGTTGACCCCAAACCAATTTTCAAGATCATTAGCTATAGTTTTTGGTTCATATGTGCATTTTATTCTATATTTCCCTTAATATTATATATGGCCATCTTGCTATTTTTGTACCCCATGCTATGGGCAATGAGCAGAGATCAGCTGACCCAAAACGCCCAGGGATTTGCCTTGACAGAGGACAGCCTCTCTATCAACAAGTCTGTTGAGTGTACAGCAGATCAATTCTACGCCCCAATGCCAAAAATTTAAGAGTTCCCTGCCTGCGTTCACAGAATTGAATTACAGATAAACACATCTGTAGAAAAAGCTGTGGTACTTGAGGCAGTTGATGTGTAATTTGTGAGAAAGAGCAGTACTTGGATGGTGGACAAAGAGTTCGTAGATGTGCCCTGAATTTACATCCCATGGCTTTGTTTCTCGTTGTTACTCAGGTGTTGTCTGCCCTATATCAACTACTAAGAAGCCAGTCCTAGAGAAAGATCTACCATACACTTCAGTGCATATCCCTTCGTCTGCCATCGGAGAAGAAGGTGGACGGCTGTCCGCTGGTGGAGTGGTCATATTCTATCCACCAGGCAGTTTGCCTGTGGGTGCACCCATTGAGGCAATTGTAGCAGAGCTGGAGAGTGGCTTCAGGCTGGATGGCAAGGTAGCACTTTCACCACAAGTCACTTTGATCCCACATGGTCACCTGAGATTTCCAGTAGAACTGACTATGCCTCTGAACATTTCAAATGGACACAGTGTCAGTGTACGGAAAAGTGAAACTGCATGCACAGACCCTCTTGAGTGGAAAGAGCTGCCACATGCAGACTACTCCGTACAGGAAAATTGTGTTGTAATAAAAACGAGTGGTAACACAATATACCAAGTTCTCAGTGGACCGGGAGATTTGACAAAGCTGGAAATAGTTGGTCATCACATCCATTTCTCTGTGCAGCAGAGGCCATTAGGCCATCAGCTTGGCAAGGAGGTAAGCGTATTATTATCCGATGACAGGAATGACTGCACCATGCCCAAGGATGGTTTCCTCCTGGCGTCGCCCGCTGGTGCAGTGGACCTTCGCAAGCCACCAGGCCTTGACCTCGAGGTGACCTTAAAAGCATTAAAGCCGAACACTATCACTCAGTCCTATTCTCCATATGACCCCAAGAATATCATCAGTGAGTCTTTAGATGAAAGTTTCTATGTGGCAGTAGTTCAATCTGGATCTCCAGAGGCCAAGGAAGATGCCACCCCAAGGGTTACTACTTGGTGTAGATGCTCACCGGAAGCAGGCAGCAACCTCCAGGACTGGACTTGGTTAGTCCAGCCAGCCATACTGGAATCCACATGTGACCAAGGGCTACTGATAATTCAGCCGGGGAAGATCATTGACACAACCAAAGAGCACCATCCTTCGGTCAAGATACACAATATCAACGAGATGATGGCATTCCAGGAACTCAGTGACCCTTGCAAGGTCATGTCATTCGCTCTGTATTGGATGCAAAGCGAAGTGGTCAGTAACAGTTCAATATCTCTAACTAGGTTTGCCAAACATATTTAGGGATCATTAGACTCATACTATGTAATTTGAATTACTTGACTAAATCTAGAGCAATCATAGCACCTAATCAGGTTTCCATACACAATTATGTGAATCCTCAGTGCTATGATGGGAACAAAAATATAGATGATAAGCAGGCAGCCATTTCTCTGACGTCGTCTTCTGTTTACTGTAATAAAGAAGTGGCACATGAGCATGGAACCCTCGCAGTCCCTACGTATTGTAGACCCAGGAGAAAATGTTTCGACTGTGGCGAAAGAATATCAATGCTAGCCTAGCAAGTACGGGAAACATGACTACTTGATGTAGATCTGGCATACATTGCTCATCAGATCCAAGTACATGTAAATTCAGTATCCAAGAGTGCACAAGGCCAATCTACGGAGTTGCATGGCAAGCTCGGCTCTTGTCTCTGAGCTGCACAGGGTAAATGTTCTGCAGGAGTATACTGTAAGCATTCTGGACAGCCTGGAAACATGCAGGGAAGATTGAACCTAGGAATCTCACTTAAAGCACAGCGTTACTGAAAGCTACACACCACCAGTCTCTGACCACCCCAGTGTATGTGTGGTCAGCTGCTTTGTTTTGACGGTTCTATGAATGGATTCAGGTACTCTTGCTGATTGCAGCGTGTAGCTATTGCGATTGCGTGATTGAATTTTTCCCCTTACCTATACTAAATAGGGAGTGCAAGATTTCATATGGCTAGTAGGTGTGGAAAACAAGTCAAAGGAAAGCAAGAATTTTAACGTTTTCCAAAACGTGGAGAGCTTTGTCAGCATGGGACCTTATGGGAGGTGGCAGATTGTTTGCAGGAACATCACCTTTCTAAGCCATTGTTCTAGGCTGTAGCTTAGGTGGGTTCATCACCATTGTACCTCCATTGTACCCCACAGATTTTGGGAATTTTTGTCCAGCATTAGATCCAGGGATATTTAAGACCACCACTTTCAAAGTGCTTGCACTTCTTGCACAGGAATCCTTCCGTAAATTGCCACAAGGAAGCCATTGCACACTTGGATTTTAAAAGACCAACTATAATTGTAAGTCTGCTTAGTCTGCTCCTAACGATACGTGCCACAAACTTATATGTCGTGAACTATAGCTATCACTTGTAGCTTATACATGTGTACATGTATGTGAGAGCTGATGATGAACGTCGTGTCGATGTCTTTAGGGACATGGATTCTGGTGATAGAGCCATTAACAGTAATACACAAATACAGAAGAGTGGT
>JAOWAW010128826.1:0-11721 GCA_028565695.1 Nicola tetela
ACACACACACACACACACACACACTCTCTCTCTCTCTCTCTCTCTCCCTCCCTTTCAGTTATTGTGACAGTGTGCCTCAAAATACTACTTCATGTACATACATTGCAGATCTAAGTCCCTTCTGATCAGTAGGTACAGACTTCTGGGCCAGAAGTATATCATAAACATATGGCATAATATATAGATCTCTATATAGATACCCTGGCGCTATGCAGTGCGGGCTTACATGCATGCATGTTGATCAGGGATAAATGCCACGCTCTGACTCATGGTCGTTGATCTTGATCCAAGGGAGCATGTCAGTGCTCCACTTTCCAACCAATCAGATAAAATTCATCAAGTGGCTCAGAAGCTAGTCCCAATCTTAGGCAACATTGTTGCGACCTTTATGGCATTGGAACCTCACAAATGTCCTACTAGTTGATCATATTCCCTCTTTTCGGTATTCAAAGCCTGCCCAGCAGAGCTGCAAACCAAAAGCATGAGGTGAAACGTCAAAACGTGTTCAGTTCATGGAATCACTGTGTTCTCAACTGAACACCTACTCAAATACCAAAAGAAATTTCTTAGAAACACCTGCTTTATTTGTCTTTGCTGTAGCAACTAACAGCCAAACTAGAAAACCCCAAAACAAATACAGAGAAAAGTTGAACAGTAAGAATGCCAAAGAAAGCAAAATTAAAAGTTGAAATTATTTAGTTGGAATGATACAGCATGAGTTAGATTTAGACCACGAACCAGGGGATGATTGTCATTCTACATCTAACAGTACTGCTGAAGAAGACAGAGAAAAAGACAAGTTTGATTTGTGTTATATAGTAAGCCTTTCTGCAAACAATTAGCGATGGGAGAACATGCGACTTCTTAAGAAATTATTAACCGACAGGACATTGAGCAATGAGGGCTTGGGGGCAAAAGGTCTTCCACCTAATTTTTTTGATGACCACAAGCACCAAGAAATGAACATTTTCCAGACTCTTTGCAGACAGAAGAATGGAGAAAGAAGATTCACACATCCGTATTAAGGGGTGGCTCTGCATGCTGGTTGTCACTGTCTGCAGGTGTTTCTTGAAGCGCTTGAGCAGCAGGCACATTTTCTTCTGGCCCACCCAGACCAGGTTTGCATGCCGGTTGTGATTGTGGCACCTGGAAGCTGCGAAATTCTCGCCCATCATAAAGATCTGGCTCAGCCATCTGTGAATAAGACATTGCAGAACAGCAATAAAAGTATTTATTTTATTGTGATATTACAAATCAGTAGAACAGTTGTTTGTTGTTAATATTGTCCCAATGTAACAAGCCTCCTCCTTACTCATACCAGGAGTATGCAGAGTTCCTAATCCACATCGACATGCTGTTCACCACTCAACTACCAGCTAGCATTGCAGATTGAAGTCCAGTTATGCGTATCTTGTGGAAGAGCAGAGTCCAGACGGACTAGAGTTTGCACGTTGTTCACTACTCAGTTTGTGAAGCACACTCCCCATCATTGAAGTCGAACAGTGCCTTGGAAGTCCCTCCAGACAGCTTCATGCCACTGATGAACTTCTCTGGCGGTACCACGTGGTGCACAGGGTTGTATGGAAATGTACACCCCTTCCAGTGAAGCTTGCCTGGCTCAGTGATGCTGTGTTGGGTAGTGGGAGACCAACAATGCTTCACAATCATCTATAGATTGTCTGAGGTCACAAGGTGATTTCTTTTATATACATGTGCATATTTCAGAGGGTGGATACAACAGAGTCCAGAGAAGGCCGTTGTATAGGGGGACGAAATAAATTGCAAAACATTACACTATTCAGTTCCATTTCAAGAGTCTGCTTGAGGTTTAATGGTTCTTTATGTGTTGCCACAAGAGATCTGTTCTATTGAAACGGAGTTTATTTTGAGACTGGTGGTGGACCTGAACCTGGTGCCCACAGCTGTCATTTCCACATCCATCTCATTTTCATAAATCTCACCACCACAACAGAAAAGATAACTCATGCACATAAGATCAGTAAAACTACAGTAACTCTCACATCATGGCACGACCAGATTCACACAAACTAACAAAAGCATGCTACATCAAAACAAAAAAAAAGAAAGAGAAAAAGTTGTCCTCAATGCCTTATTGTGCACTGACAGCCTTACTTCCTGTTGAGACGCCATTGTTTCGCCTCGTTCCCATGTTGCAAGCCAAGCTGGATCACCTTGCTGCAGGCTGGAGGATAATGTGCCTTGTCCCTCATGGAGAGGATTTCCTGATGGCCTGCAAAAAGAAAATCAATGTTGTGCTATTTTGGGAGAACAATTTACCTAAACATTGCTCTATGCCTGCAAGGGAAGAAGAAGAAGAAGAACAAGAGAAAGGGAAGACAACTGCTTAAATGGGAGAGTGTTTTTCTTAGAGGTGTTCAATCGAGCAATAAACCTGTCATGCCCTTGAAAAGCATACAGCATAAAATACTGCACCACACCCTGACTCAAGCTGCTGGCTCTTGAAGGGACACCAATGCTTTTTTTAATTTTGCCAAAACTATTCTGATGCAATGAGGTGCTTCCTGTGGACCCTGTAGCTGCAGAACTTTCAAATTCAAATTTGAGGGTGCATGGCTGGGAGGCATGCAGTATTCAAATTTGCACAATAGCATAGCAGTGTCAGAATCTACTTGCTGAAATTTTATTGGCAAGTAGCAACCATTTCATAGAGAACTATCCTGTGTGCTGAGTCTGCAAGGCATGGCAAGCATAACAGTCTGCATTGCTGTGTTCATAGGTCTAAATTTACAAATAATAGAAAGAAACCCTGGCCTCTGTTAGACACACTAGAAAAGCCTGCACTGCAGTCCAGATTTTAATTTACACCTGTACATTTATGATTTGACTCTATGCTGGACCGCTGCAAAAGCATCCGCAAAACTACAATGCCTTTCCTACAACAATGTTACTCAAATTGCACACCCAGCTCCACCCCCACCCCCCTCCACACACGCACACACACGCTTTATCAAATTACGGTTGTGTTTTCTTACGCTGCATTTGAGGTTTTATGCTGTCGGTTATTTAAATCACCCTTTGCTTTGCCTGCACTTGAGGGTACTTTCCAGGTTTCTAGAGAATCAAACAAGACAAAGACCCAGACAGCTAAGAAAAAGAGACAAACACTTCTACCACTCACTTCATTGGCCTACTAACTTGCTGAGAATTTGGAGTTTTTCCACTGTTCTTCAATGTCACATAGTTAATTAACATTGACCTCAAAAAGACTTTCAAGACTCAAAGCGTAGTGATGCACTACCATCAGCTACAGGGAAAGTCCCACAGTTGGCACCCAATTTCAAAACCTGATACGTTAGTTAACATTTGAGATCATTCCACTGAAAGCAGAAACAACTCATTGTTGGCCTGCTTCAAGGAAGTTAATGATTGCCAAAGAAAGGAAGTTCACCATACTGTTGAAGACAGATCAGCATAAAATGCAACAAATGAGTGCATACCAGTACACTGGCATTGAAGAAGCTTTTTTTTTCATTTACCAAAGCCAAGCATACTAATTTATTACTAAACTTAAGACTTAGCTCATTACCGGTATTGCGGCGGCGTTTTCGGTGATAAATTAAGATAGCAATGATGATAAGCACAAGAAGGAGACTGATGCCAACTCCTGCAATAATCATAATTAAGTTATCATCTCCACTACTGCCAGATCTTTCAGCGCGGTCGTTAGTAGTCACACTTAAGGTTGTTGATGTTGTTGGTGGAGTAGTTTCTGCAACTGAGGAGGTCAAACACATATAAAGAGAGAGAGAGAGAAAGAGACATAGACAGAGACAGAGGGAGGGAGAGATGAGAGAGAGAGAGACAGACAGACAGACAGACAGACAGACAAACAGAGGGAGGGAGGGAGAGAGAGAAAGAGAGAAACAGACAAGCAAGCAGTCATCAGAATACTTTACGTCAGGTATGCACCTTGAAAGCTCATCAACACATCGTTTTCAAGATGACACCAGCACTTCCCACTACACATTTTCTCACTCCTCCACAATGGTGTTCCCGACATCACAAACATTACTAACATGTATACCCAGACTGCAGATTACTGGTACTCCCCTATTATTTAAACCTCAATATTACTCTCTTCAATACATTATCATCTCCCCAGAAGGCTGCAAAACAAGTTCCCCACTGATCCTTACTAAGAGTCTGGAACTGTTGTGTGATGTATGGTTCAGCATCACCATAGCGATTTGACGCAACTACCGATAACAAATACGAGCGTCCTGGTTGGAGGTCCTCAATGACCAAGCGCCCAGACTCATTTTCAGAGATGTCCTCCTCACGTTCATCACGGTACAGGTTGCTTTTATCATCGACGTGAACATAGATACGCACTTTTAGCAGAGTTGGCTGGTAGTGATCAGCAGCATTCCTTTTCCATGTTAGATGAAGGAATGTGTCACCAATCTTGTTGAATACAAGGTCAGCAAGCCTTGATGGTTTACCTGTTTCAAAAAGTTACATTAACAAAAACAAGACAAATTTCTTCAGCCATATACATGTAGGATGTAGGATGTTCTTATTTCTCTGAAGAACAGGATTTTGACTCACAGCTCACCAGTTCAAACTTACAACAATAGGCAAATACACACAAAAAGAGCAAATTATTCCTCTCATCAAACCTGTAGGATCAGTTTCTTCAACCACAGTTGATGCATGTGTCTGAGGGAGTAACTTGTCTCCACATCAGCAAGTAATTCACACGCAAAGAGTGGAATGAACAATGAGAATGACCAGCAAAGCCACCCAGCAAAAAAACTAGTGCACATGAGGCTGACCACTCAATTAGTAAGTCGGTGTAGAGTACTCCAAGAAATAAAAAAGTCCAAATGCAACCGCATAAAGACAATGAGAGAGCTGAGGCAACATTCCAAACAATGCACTTCAACTGGGAAATGTGATGCACATCAAATTGGTGAGAATCATTTGAGGGTGTGGCAATGCTAATGTAATCAAAGTAACCAGACTGCATCAAGAGAAATGTGTGTTCAAACAAATAAATTTTCTCTGACTTGAGTTTACGAGTAAGGCTGCTTGGATTTGTAGCTGCGTACCTCAAAACAAAAACAATAGCACATCAAAATGTTGCTATGAGTGGATGCCCAGTTAGTGCCGAGTTTGGTGCAAGCACATTGGCCTCAACTTTTGTGTCAATTTGCCACAAACTATGCAAGTGATAGACCACACAGGTTTAGAGCTGTGCAGATTGTCACATCATGCAGTCCAGAGCCGGTCCGACCTTCGCATAGAACATTATCTCTTGTCGGCAATGCGCATGTGCATCGGCTGCTATGTGATGACCAAATGACCAAGTGATGTGCAACATTTTCATACAGCAACCAAGAAATAACATATGGCGAAACATGTGTACGTGTTTAGAGTAATCCACTCCCTACTCTGCCTCTCCAGTAATCCAGCCCCTATTCTCTGTATGGCATCACAATTCATTTTCCAACCACAGCTTGAAAAGGTACACATTAGCGATGAAAATATATTTTCCAATGCCATACCTGTGTATTCACAATAATGTCAAAGTTTTGGAACGGCAATATCCAGCTAAGAGTATATGACCATCTAATTTCTCTGGCTTCAGCAAAGGCAAGAACATTGTACTGTATAATTGCACACATCATCTATGCAAGGAGGGCTACATGTAGTTTGGAACTAAAAAATTGACAAAAGTCAATAATCAGAGCAGACTTTCCAGCTTGCAGTTTCATAGTGGTGTAACATTGACCATGGGGACCATGTGTATGTTGACTTGAGCCCTACCTAATATATGATATGATTTTCGGTGTCGCATACTAGTCACAAATATGTACTGGTAGTCATATACCCTTCTAACTAAATAAACACTCACCATTTACGGTGCTGAAGCGATGCGTATCTCCAACAACTGAGCCGTACTTGTTGAAAGTTTTCAGCCGCACTTCATACTTTTTGTCCATCATTAAATCAGTTAAATTGAAGCGACGGCTGTCCGTGTCATTGATGCGGACGAGCCTCCAGTCCTTGTCACCCAACAGGTGATATTCCAGCTCAAAATGGCTGAGAGGGACAAGAGGATGGTCCTCAGCAAGTCTCCACTCCAGCAGTGCTGATCTCACCAACTTCACACTGGCAATAAGGTCTTCTGCCATTGGTGGATGCTCTGACAAGAGAGCAGCATGAAAAGCAACAATTAGCAATGAAACAATTAGCAATGTTTCCAATTACCTCTTCTGTCAAGTCTAACATCCAATTCTGACCACATGTATTCGTCGTCATGCAACTCATGCAAAAAAGACCACAACATGCACAACACCTAAAACTCATTATTTGGGAGGGAAAATGACGGGCAAGTTCTTCCATCTATACTCTATAAACACTTTCAAATTTTTGAAATGCACATGCAGACTCTGATGCTTGCAAGTGATCTTAAGCCACTTGCAGCACAATTTACAGAGTGAGAAATTGAAAATTGAGATGCCAATACAGGTTTTTTGTTAGTTGATGTGTACAAAGGAGTACTGTCTCAGAGTAAGAGCCCAAAGTTCAAGCATCCTGCCAGGGCATTTACAGAATACATAGCATACAAATCCATGTGTCTGCGCAGGGAAATGGATGAATGCAGTGTGACATTCACACACGCATGCACACATGTACAGAAAAACAGGCACCAGATTTACTGGAAATAGGCACTCACGGAAAGAAGGCATTGTCACCTCACTACTGAGTGCAGGAATTCCTTCACCCTCTGAGTTTACAGCCACCAGTCGAAACATGTACACCGTGTTCTCCAACAGACCGTCTACAATGACAGAGCGATTTTGTGATGCAATCGGTCGTTCCACATCAACCCTCATCCATGAGTTTGTGATGTTATCAACTGACACATTCTTGAAGTCAAGAAGAAAACTTGTTACAGAACTTCCACCGTGATCTTTTACTTCACCCCAAGAAACATTCAGTGATTCATGGCTCAGCACACGTACTGAGAGAAAAGACACATTGCCAGGAGCTGTGCAGACACATGCAAGCAAGAAGAAAAACCAGAAACAGATATTCACTTTGCCATTTTGTTGACCGGCTAACAACCATTTAATATCTACACGCAGTTTAGAGGTTAAACACATTGCAGCTGTGCTAAGAGACCAAAAGAGACATTGAGAACATTCCTTGTCACATGTCACGTGACCTCCCACATCCATTTAGATCCTCGCATGTCGGGTATGTGAAAGGTGGAGCAGGAAAACTGAAAACAGTTATTACCTGCTTTTAAGTGGGATAATTGGCAATGGTTAGGACCTGCTTTTTTTTAAACCACCCATACTCAGGCAATACTGCTGTTCACACCACCCCTCGCCGCTGCACAGCTTGGGGTAGTATTCTGCAGTATCACCCTCATACTCAGGTAGGAACCTACCCTTCCCAATCTGTCAGTTGTTGTACTCATTTTCTGGTACTATTTAAAGTGGGAGTGCCAAGCTATTTGGTGATTTTTATTTTTACCTGCACCAACTCATGCCATAGCCACATTTCTTCACATGATTTGAATCATTTGATGCACGTATGGGGTAACTACACGAAAAAATGATACTGACCTGCTACCAATTAAAGAAGAGCTGTCTTGGCAAACAACAAGACTAGCAATGACTATGTACTATTCACACTTCTTTGTCGAGTTTGTTCTTGATCTTGAGGTCTGGGAATACATAAGTTTGCCTGACTCCTTTCGCCAGGACTCAGAGGATTTCCATTCTGGTGCTCTTGCAAGGCTGGCATTCTCCTGATGACTTGCTCTCGCTTTGGCCGGTGCATGGCGAAGGACAGGAAAACAAAGATCGCTTACCCCTGCCAGCTGCAGATAGCATCCAATCACAACTATAATGCACCTGTGGAAAGAAGTGTTTGTGTACAAACAAAGTGAGCCACCAACAGGTTATTGCAGCTGCTCAATTTTCCAGCACAGCACTGATGCTCTTTTTCATAGTTAGTGTATGTAGTTGTCAAGGACAAGAGGGAATCTGTCCTTGACAGGTGACTGGTGTTCATACCGCACGTCCTGTGTTTCAGTGATAGTACTGTTGTGGAGAGGGTATAAGTCTTGTGGAGAACGTTGGCCAGACTGATGAAGCCGTAATGCTGTATGTGTGTGAGCAACATATCCAAAATTACTCTGCTCCACCAAGCCTTTGTTTCTTTTCACTTGATTGCAGTGCAACAATGTTGGAAATGTTTTGTCTTTTACAGTGATTTTACCAGACCATGTGTAGTACTAGTGTCGAGTGACAGATTGTCCAAATGCCATACAAGAGGTCCAGGAACTTGAGCTTACTTGTCTTTGTACTTGTGAAGTGGGACCAGCAGATACACTGCCATATTTGCATCACAGCTGAATCCTGATGCTCATGTAAGTGCTCCACATGGGCTGTAAATATTTGCCTTTTCTTTCAACCACAGCCGACCAGCAACAACCGGCTCACTTAGCTACCTGAGTTTTCTTACTCATAATCAGTACATGGTGAACTAGGAAGCACTTCAATATCATAAGGACAAAAAGTAAACGAAGAAGAAGAGGCCAACATGTACATACAGTGAGGGTGCAAGCCATGCATGACAGGATTGTCAGAACCAATCTAAATGTTCTGCATAAAGCATGTGAAGATCTGTGGGCGGTCCACACATTGTAGATGTGTGCAACTGTGGCTGCCATTTTATTTTCTCGATACACTAAAATGGCTGCCAAAATCGTGACACTGCTCCTTTCAGCTATTGACATGTGCAGGTTGTACACATAACATGGTCAAATAATGCATTTTTCGTATAGTTACATTATTGTATACGTATCCTCTCTGAGAAGCATTCATGCCTTCTACATATAGACATACGGGTGAATGCACGCGCACGCACACACACAAGCACACATACACACACACACACACACACAGATGCACAGAGGTATAATGTTGTTTAAAATTTGTACTTGTCTCTGCATGTGTGCTGTGATGGCCAAATATACAGACCTGTTAGTGCTGTCATGGCAATGATCTTCACAGAAGCTGAGTTGTATTTTCCATTGCTCACTTTCACAGCAATGCTGTAATTGGTTCCCTTCTCCAGCCCATCTAGAGTCCAGTTAGTCACCAAACTTGTAACGTTGACTGCCGCATTAATGCTGATACGGCGGACTTGCTGCACTGCTCTTCCGTTTCCTAGCGCTTCAAACATCACAATGTACTCCTCCAGCCTGCCCATTCCCTCTGTCCACTCTGTAGGTGCCTGCATTAACCACATAACCAGCAACAAAAATCCTGTTAAAATTACAAAAACTGTGTAAATAGTGATCTTTTCCTTTGGCTAAACATCACAAGAGAGAAGAAAACGAAAGCTCTCTGATGCATGATGCGCCTGCATGGGTTTAAGCGCCATCAGGATGTCTTGGCTACAAAGTAGACACCTTGCATGCTTGAGCTGAACGTCAGTATAGTAGCTGTGGTCTACATCAGTATAGTAGCTGTGGTCTTGCCTTGCGTGTTTGTACGTTTTCAGTTCTTTCTCTTTCTTTCAGGTTTACTCATTTGAGCAACATGCCTGAAGGCCAAACACATATGATACATGAGTACTTAATGTATGTCACAGTAGCAATGGTTTGAAGAATAGTTGTTTTAATCTACGGGTTGCAACAGAAAAGTTTGTTTACCATTTCAAAGGCAACACAAAGCTGACCAGTTGAACGGTTTTTTTGGTACAAGAATACACAAGAGGTCTTTGTAGAATTTCAAAAGTGAACTTACCAGAATGCGAAGTGGTAGAAATGTTGGACCAGGTGTGGTTACCTCAACACTCTTCACTGCAGAGGGAACTGACCAAGTGGAAAAGAGATAAAGAAAGTAGAGTGAGAGTGAGGGTGCGTGAGTGTGAACTGCTTAAAAATGGCTAACAACTTCATATATAATTATGTCAATTTTTCTCTCAGATGATTGAGAATCCTCATGACAGTGTACTTCACATTCACCGAAGAGAGGGATAGACTCCTCAAATTCATTGGTTGTCGTGCATCTTTCCAAGAAGACAATTAAGGTGTTTTAGTGAGTTTTGTACAAACCTTGCCGTTGCTTGGCAAGAAGGATTTGTTCTTTAGTTGGCCAGCTGTAGATCTGACAGGCCAGAGATTTATAAACTTATCAACCTGAAAACTGAACTTGCATTGGGTACTCAAATCAAGCAACTCTGAATGTTTTTTCTGTCAGGTTCAACAGAATAATAATGGCAAAATCTTACCTAATGGAAGTGTGTAATCATACAGTGATGGATCACTGAAGCTGCTATAACCAATGCCGTTCTGGGCTCTAACACGGAATGAGTACTCCCTCCATGGTCTCAAATCCTGTACTGTGAATGCAATAAATCTCTGGGAAGAACTTGCTGGAACTGACTGTGATGACCAGTTTACATCCTCTCTGGCTTTCAGCTGCAATTCATAGTGAAGCAAAGGGCTGTGATGATCATTGGGCACAGTCCAACTCAAGTCGATGCTAGTCTGTGCCTTGCCAATGACATGGGGTGTTCCTGGAGTATCAGGATGGTCTGAGAGACACCAACAAAGCCCATGTGGTCAGAAATAATTTTGAAGCTTATAATAATTCAAAGAAAGCCTATTATCACATCTGCTTACAATGCTTCATGCGTGTGTCAGTATCCACACCATTGTTGACCTCTTGTCTCCAAAATAGAGCCACAGACAATGCATGTAATTCCAAATGAGTTTAGAGAGGGGAGATTTAGTCTCTCAAATGCTTTGAACATCAGTGGCTTTATTAATGGAACATGGAGTTTTTTCCCGTTTCTTCAACTTGCAGCACAAACTTGCAAGAGATGGCTATGTGTAACAAATCATTTTCTCTTTTTTACCGACTGCAGCACACAGCGAACTCGAACCTGCAGCGACCCAGCACCTAGCCAAATGAAAATCATGATCTTAACTGCTCGACCAATCCGCCAGCTCATACAGAACTGGCCCCTTGATCACAGCGAGCTTTGTAATGTGCACTGCAGTCAGTAAAAAAGAGAAAATGATTTGTTATGATTCTTCCAGCAAGAATTCTCTTCTGAAGATGGCTATGTGTCCTGTAGGCATACAAAGGAATCAAGACAGACAGTTTGTTCAGAGCCACAGATAATCTAAGACAGATGTGGAGCCGTGTATTCTGGCAATCCCATCTCTGAGATGAGATTACATGCACCCAAAAAGCAGACTTACACTGGATTATCACTTCAATGTGCTTCTTGGTCATTCCCAGGTTGTTCTTAGCCACACAGGTGTAGCGCCCTTCCTCTCCCATTTTCACAGTGTTTGTGCTGATGTTAGCATGACTCATAGTTCTGAATGACTTCACATGATGACCAGCCTTCAATGTGTAATGGTTGAGTGCAGTCAGGTTATGTGTATGATGTCGCCAGTGGATGACAGGAACTGGCCAGCCTTCTGCATGACATGTTGATGAGAATTCTGTCCCAACAGGAACATAGAGAATAGATGGTGCTGTAATGCTGACTATGGGGGCATCTGCAACAGACACAGCATTGAAATGCAATCATCCATTCAGCTTGCATACAATGGCAATGAGTACTCTGCCTGTACCTATTTCTTTATTGTTCATCGACACAGGCCTGCTCTCACTGGGAAGACAGGGGAGTGGG
>JAOWAW010128837.1:0-11720 GCA_028565695.1 Nicola tetela
GGAGAAAAGGTGAGGATGCAGAGAGGGGTGAGAAAGGTGGGAGAGGTGAGACGAGATGAGGTGAGATGGTAGGTTAGTGGTGTGTGTGTGTGTGAGAGAGGGGTGAGGATGCAGAAGAGGTGAGATGAATGCGATGGTGTGATAAGGGCAGTTGTGCTATATTACTTCTCATAAGAAACTCGATAGCAAAAACTTGTTCTGGTGGCGGCATTTAGATACCATCTCCGGCCTCTTGCTCAGTTATGAACTTTTGTCCACAGAAGAAATCATCAACTTTTCAGTCAAACACAGTTCACATTGTTTCTTCCTGTCCATGTACACTGGGCTCTTTTAATTTAAATATAAATAAATAAATATATGTATATATATACACACACATTTATTTTTACATTATTATTATAGTCTGCTCACACGTTCATCTCTGTAGCTATGTAGCCTACAAGAATCCATTTGCATGTTTGTACAACCTATGACATGTGCACACTAGAATACACACATCCACATGCATTGGTACCCACGTATAAAGATGCCACCGGAACTGTCAACACGGAAGACAGTACAATCACACACACTGTAATTAACACATTCTACTGCATGGTGCTGAGAGTGTAGCATAGCTGTTCGCTGATTTTATACTGGCAATTGTTTTTATTAAGACTACTAGTATTAGAAATGCCAGAATCCCAGATTTTTTGCATACAAATCTTATCAGGTAATATTAACAAATACTGGGTATGTAAAATCTTTGAGTTGACAGTAAGGTGAGCCTCCAAAAAAATGGCTCCAAAAGAGCATTGTAGAGCAATATAACAGACACAAGTACATACAAGTGACAAAATCGCACTAAGAAACAAGACAAACAGGTAAACCTACAAGTACATTATAACAATATGTCACAGGGTACTCGTGAACATCCAACGAGTTTGTGAGCATTGTGTGTAACTTGTGTTCAGCCCGCCGTTGTCTTGTCATTAAAACTCAAGCCTCTTCCCACCATCAGGGGTCTAGCTGGTACTAGTAGCTAGCATGCATGCATTGCTTGCACAGTCTGCTGATGATTTGCAATAGTCAACTGTAAAATGTCACCACAGTATGTGCGCCAGTATGCATGACTCAGTGACTTAGGTAGCAGGGTGGTGAGTATATCTACACTATTCTTAGTCACTGTTCCTTTGGGCCACGGAGGTCATTCTTGCATGCCCCATCATCTACACATGGGTGTAGATGGCTCAGCCTACCCTGCTGTAGTCAACTGTTTTGTTACAGTGCAGTTAATTTTTCATGCACCTTTGCAAGTTTTGCACGATTACACGTTGATCAGCTGCAGATTAGGCCTGTTCTCCTATCCACAATTCTGTACTCCATACCAGCCCTAGTTTTTATAGCAGCACTGCGCATGCCATTTGGGTGTAATTTTCAGCGCTATGGAAATCACAGCGACACTTGAATATTCTATCATTAGCAATAGCTAGGCAACTCACTGTTCTTTTCATAAAGTCTTTGAAGCCCATTAAAATTTTACTAGGTTGCTGTGAGCATGCACTTTGATCATTCAAATTAATATGCCTCTAGACTTTGCCGCTGTGCAAACAATTTTTTTTGTTCAGGGGTCAGTGCATAATTTTTATTATTAACTGTAGCGTTCATCGTTGCATTGCCTCAATGTGAGGTGCATTTAGTAGTGTCACCTTTTTTCTAGAGCCTGAAATGTTGTCACATGGCAGTGACCATATTTACCTTGTGTGGACCATGACACCGTGAGCAAACTACAAGTATGTAGGGTTAATTGATACCTGTGGATTGCCAGCTCTAAATGTGAGAAAGTGATGCTACATATTCTAGCTTATTTGAAACTAATTACAGTTCACTAAAAGCTGCTTTGCTTATCGTCCTCACCGTTCTTTGCTTTGAAGTTCTTTTTCCAACTGCTTCACTACCTCTGCGTTCCTGTCTGCCTGCACGGCCAGCTCCTGGGATTCTCTCTTTAGACGAGTGCACTCTAACGACTGCGTGCGGCCAGCCGCACGTGATTGCTCTAGTTGTGTTTCACAGCGACGCAATTGGCCCTTCAGTTGCAACACTTCTTCGCTGAGCTTCTGACACTGCGAGCGTAGAACGTGGTCTACTGCATGGCCATCGTCGCCTACCTGCAGCAGGCCAGAGCGCAGCTCCCGTACATCATCTCGAGCCTGTTGTAGTGCGTCGACAGCAGCATAGTACTGTCCTTTGACGCGCTGCAGCTCAGCCGTCAAACGCACCACAGCCGTTTGGCTATTCTCACGAAAACGCTCCAGGAACGAAGCGCTCGAGTATGCCCGCCGCAGTTGGTCCTCTAGGGACTGGGCGTGCTCCAGAAGTCCGTCTATTGATGGGCCTCCTCCACCGTCTGACTGAATGTCCATATTCAGTTTGCTGCCGTTATCTGGTTCGTCCAAACTCGACGAAGATAGAGAGGTTGGTGTTGTGCTCATCGTTGTGCCAGCACCGACTCCGTGCTCGACCAGTAAATGTTGCTTGAGCATAACCAAACTGTCGAAGCGTTGCTCGTCTGAACATTTCGGGCAAACGAACAATGAGCGGCGCGCTCCTTCGGAAAGTGTAGCTGTGGGGATAGCCGCCATGCCCACAAAGGTTTACACCAGGAACGGAGAACTTTTCAGGATTGATTGTTCTATTAGAATGTCCGCGACGATGTCCAGGGCCAGTGATGGCCTGCAACAACCTAAACGATCTGCTGGTGGACTCTTGGTCTACTAGTATATCATATGCATGGTCTACATAGATCGACGCGTCGTAAATAATAACGGAGTGTCGCTCGGAAGGCGCCCGGAGGCGTCAGCCAGCGTCGATATGTCGAGTGAACGCGGCCTCGAGTCGGTCTTGCGGCGTGCCAGGCGACGTCGGTTGTAGTCAGGAGACCCGTGCAACTTGATGTATACATATCGGTATGACGATGGCTTCTCGGCTGTAGATCTACTGGCTGCATACGGCTGACTGCAGTGGTTGCAGCTGATTGTACTATACTAGATTGCTCTGCCATTTCAAAAAGTCTCTGCCACTCTAGCGACTCGTTCAGTGCCAACCAATCAATCTTTGGCAGCGGTGTCCGTGCGCTGTTAGCCTGATACTGAGGGCGTGACAGTGCGCTAAGTTGACTGTCTACTGATGAGATAGGCGAAGCATGCGCATACAGTTCCCCGTGACTTTACTTGGACAGTGCTTCAAGCAAGGTAGATGACACAACGCCTGAACACAGCCTACACGGTATACTTTCAACAACCTCGAAAGATTTGTCATTGACTGAATCTAGCTGCTCTCCTTGCGTTTCACCGCAAGTCAAGGGCGAGTGTTTCACCAGCCGTCTCCACTATCGGATGTCTTCTACTAGTAGTTGTAGATCATGAATATTGGGGGGCTGATCGCATTAACTCGCACTTTTGCGGCCGTCATCAGCCTGGCTTCGTGCTGTTCGTCATGGCCAGTTGAGGATGGCTTTCTTTTTGGAGAATCGTTGAGTGAGACTGACAGCCCTTGCCCTGGCCAGTACCAGTGGAAGGAGGGGTTCGTAGGAGCTGGCGATGATATATCCCCGCCGGAGACCACAACAGTGAGCAAGGCAAAGGACAAATGCACCTCTTTACTGTCTTGTCAGGCAATCACGTACGAGGGCTCTAACACAACCACTGTACAGGTTAGTAAACACATACATAAGCATTTCATCTCACCGTAGCTATAGCGTTCAGTCTGCCAGGCTGATGAATACTGGTAATCAATTATAAAAGGGCTCGCGGACGCGCCGGACAACAAGACCGGCAGCTAGCTGTCTCAACAATATTGTGATAACTTATAGAAACCGCAACGCACAGAATAATTACAGGGCATGGCTGAAAGAGGATATCTGGCGTGAAGCCAATTAATTTATCGCAATTAATTTCGGCTCCTGTCAGAGGATACACTGGTGACAGTGGTGTTTTGGCTGAAACAGAAGCAGAAAACAAACTACTGTGATTTTATTCACAGCTAGTGTGTACCCATGTGTGTATGTGACATTAATGTCATTGTCTGTATTGCCACACAATCAGGTGCTGGTCTATTACAAAGGCAACAAGTACGTTTCCGGTGGCTCACCGTGGTCATCGTGGTTAAAAACATGTTCAGTGACACCACCAGCTGCTATCCTACCAGTGGGCAGTACTTCCAACCTCATCATCCGTTTGCGGCAGGGCGCCTTCACTGTTCAAAATCTGAGTCGTGCAGAACCAGAAGACGAGTCACAATGGTCGTTCACACGACCCCTCGACGATGGCTCATCTTCACCAATGGCTTCACATCTTGGTGATATCACTCTGCGTATCCAGAATAAAAGTGAGACAGGCAATCGCACATGGACCGTCTTCACCACCATGCAGCTGCAGGCAAACGCCAAAGAGCTTAAGGTGACTGCACCAGTTCTTGCTGCCCAAGATATCACAGACCTGCTTCAGTCCAGTTCAACTGATCAATTTCCCTTACAGGTCACACGCTCATATGAAAGATCAGTGGATGGTGCTGCAATGGTAATGCGCTTCACGTTGACATCCACTTCAAATGAGCCTGTTACTCTTGGTGGAGTTGGATTTGCTATGCCTGAAAGTGCTGGAGACCCTGGCAAAGATATTGGCTCAGTTGTGTGGAATGATCCTCACATAGGTGGACAGCATGGCTTTGTCGAATTTGTTCGCATAGCTGAGGACCAAGCAACGCTGTTGGTGACACCAGCTGATCCTAAGACCACACCGCTAGAGGCTTGGCGACCAATTCTTGAGGACAGAGGTCACGGTGATGCCTGGGAGTGGGTTTCAGTCTCTGGAGCGTGGGCCGAGGAGTGGGCAAACAACACGCAATATCCTTTTCTTACAGTAAGTGACTCACTGGCTAAAATCTACCCTCCATTTGCTGTCAACCCTGAGACTCCCTGGCCAGCATGTGATGGCAAGCGAGGCATGCCAAAAATGCCAGGTGGCAAACATCCATGGAACCCACCAACTTTTCTAACTCTTTCTCCAAAACAAAGTGTCTCATTTGCACTTCGTTTTCAGTTAGTTGGTGATGGCGGGCCACGAAATCGAAACAAGGCACTTGCTGCTATGGGTGAGCCTGTAATTCACGGAGTTCCTGGTTATGTAATCTCAACAGACATGCAGTCAGCAGCCGTGCTGGTACATCCACCTCACGGAGCAACGACAGAGAGTGTTAAGTTTGAGGAAGTTGATGGCGGAGTTCTCACTGTAGGTGAAAGAAGCAAAACTCTGGGAGGTTTTGATAGGTTTGAGCTCCATGCACAAGGACGGGGACGTGCAAGGCTCATGGTAGCTTATTCAGATGGCACATCATCAGCTGTGCACTACCTTGTCCTGCCGCCATTTGAGACACAGGTACAAAAGTTAGGGGCTCACTTTGCTGATGTAGCATGGCTGCCGCGCAATTTCACTGACCCGTTTGGGCGTTCTGCTTCCGTCATGCCGTGGGATCGATCTCTTTGTGAGGATGGCAAACCATGTGGGCATGTCCTTAACGATGCTCGTGCTTACAATGTTGGACTAAGTGATGATGCTGGCGGAGGAAACCCACTTGGGTTCGCTTCCAAAGTGCGTGCTGCCCCAATGCAGCATGAAGCAAGTCGCATTGATGAGTACATTCAATGGACACTATATGGCATAAAAACAGACACAGCTAAGCCGCCGTACAAATCTTTGCAGATTCGTGAGGAGGATGCAATTGCCCTTGGAGATCCAAACCAGGCAGATGCAATCCGCATGACAATGTTCTACTATACACCTGATCATGACAACACATCATCTGGCCATTTTGACTACAACTACACCGAAGCTGATAAGTGCAATAAACCCTTTGGCAGTCCAGTCTGGTGCATGACAGAGAAGATGGCAAATGCCACTTATCGGGGGTTTAATGTTCCACATCAAGTTGCTTCCTACTGGGCAATGTATCACGTTGCTCGTCACTATGACAAGCTCAAAACACGTATGCCATGGCAGTGGTACCTTGAGCGTGCTGCTAAAACAGTCATAAAGCTCGGATCCCCAGGTGTCGGCCTCATGGACGGAACTGTCTTCCGTGAAGTTCTCCTTTCACTGATGGCTGAAAGTGCTGGCAACAATACATTTGCTAATTATTCACAGCAAGTGCATGACAACATGCAGAGACGTCAGATGCAGTGGGAGCATGAGGCCCATCCATATGGCTCTGAATTCGCATTCGACACGACAGGTCAAGAAGAAGTTGTTGTGTGGAATCTCTTCTTTGGTAACGAGACTGCAGCTAAGCACGTTGTGGATCATGTCTTGTCATACATGCGGTCTGCACCAACGTGGGCATACAATGGCGGCACACGCTCATGGGGAGATGCAGGAAATAACGGCAAATACTTATCAACATTTGGAACAGGAAACAGTGTCCGTGGCAACATGCATTATCGGTCCGGCCTTAACATGATTCCACTTATAGAGTGGTACAGGACACACCCGGATGAGTTGTTCTTGTTGGAGATAGCAATGGGCTCTCTCGGCGGTCAGATGGGAAATATTGATGAAGATGGAGCAGCAAGTATGATGTGGCACGCTGTACCATATGTCATGGACTATGACCCACACTCAGGTGACTATGGCTTAGGCTTCTTCGGCAACTGTCTGGAAAACGGCCTCTACTATGTGGTTGATCCTGAACTTGGTGAGCTGTGTTACCTGTGTGATGCGAAGACCAACTCAGCAAATGGAACTGTGACCCTCATCCCACGTGATTCTAATCACATCAACGCTTTCTTTGAACCCCTTGCACTCTACATGCAGTCTCAGGCAGGCACGTTTGCACAGTTTGATGTGGACATGAAAGCAAAACAGATTGCTGTGACTTTTACAGCTGCCACAGCTGGCAACACACACCCATTCTCCATGTTACGACTGAAGCTAACAAAGACATCTAAGGACCGACCTGGCAATGGCTTTATGGTGAAAGGGGCACAGATGGTTCGAGATGCATTTGCAGTCGAGCCTGCCTCTGGTGGCAAAGCAACAACTGTGATTGTTACATGGACTTGAAAACTTTTAAAGGGGTGCAACAACGTAGCAACCAACACAAGTAGTCCTTGCGTTTTAGCAATTGAGAGCACGAGCTTCCGTGGCAGCAATTATTCACATGCATTTGAGAATGAAATTGGTGAATTCATCCTATCAGGCCATCTGGCTCATAAACCAAGACTTCCTCATGATTTAGTCAGAACAAGAACTTATCTTACCAACATAACAGGAGTAAGAAAGGAAAGGTTGTTCATGTGTCTGTGGTTGAAAATATGTGAGAAATGAAATGTAAATTTCCAGGTATTATCACAACACCATCCCAACTCACTGGTCATAAGAAAGAAGCACCGACACCGGACCAGAGGAAAGAAAACATTTGAGCAGCACAATTGGGGATAGCTGAACCCAGGCTCTTTCATATGCATATTGCGCACAAATGCTCTAACCACTAAGCTATCATGCCACAGCTGCTCCCTGAATTCGATCCCCAGTTGTGCTGCCCGGATTTTTCCTTTCCTCTGGTCCGGTGTCAGTGCTTCTTTCTTATCACTGATGAGTTGGGATGGTATCATGATTGGAATAACCTGGTCAATTACAAAAACCTCTAACCTGGTCAGGATTGTGCTTTCCTTGATGTTTTCAGTTATTGTTCGTTAGTTCTCATTACAACTACACTTGTCTTAGGAAACATACAGCATGCAAACTGGATACTAAAATTTATATGTACTGTATACATCCTTCAGGCCCAAACTGACTGGAACAATTCACTGCTGTTATGTAACTGTATATGACCCTGACAGCCTTAAATCTCTGTTGCCATAGTGTAGTAGTATGCTGACATTTTTCTATGTTTCACATGTGTGCAGCACTTGTTGGAGAGAGTGCAAGAAGGAGATAGGGTGCTGCACACATGTGGCTTCTTTGCTCTTTTGTGTCTTTCTTTCTCTTTTCTTTTAATAAAGTTGGTCAAAAGACACTGATGTGGTTCGATTTAGTCTAATTCTCCCACACTGCTGGAAAGAGGCATGAAAAAAAACATCCATTGTGTTTTCCAATGCCAACCACCCTTGGGGTCTATATATTACATAGAATCTGTTCAGCTGAACATTCAGAATGTCACAGTCCTACACTAATGTAATGTTTTCATACAGGACTGGCACTGTATCACACACTGAAGTCAATCTGGTCCATTTAAGCGATTAGATGTAGTAGCCATATTTATTGCAAGAAGCATTATGAAGCTTATTGCCTTGTTACAGTGCTAGAGGTCAATGGAAATTTTCAGCAATACTTGAGTAAGAAAGTGTCAAATCATCAACCGGGATGTCAGTTTGATTTCCCACATGTGGGGGAATTAAACCAAACCAAAATGAAACTTGTAGCATCAGCCAGCTAAGATATTGACCCTAATTATATTAGGAAACAGCACTGAAGCTGGCAAAAATCATGTCTTGGATGCCTGTGATGACTTAGATTATGATCAAAATCATCTGAGTCAGTATCTAATAATAATCATTCATTTGGAATCAATTGGCATTACAACAAATGGTGAGTATGGGTACATCTGCAACAAATTCCAGACCAGCATATTGTACAGGCTCCCCTTAACTAAACTTTGATTTGTCATAAATAATTTGGTTGAAACTTGTCAGTAATGAAAATGCATGTGCATGCACCTTAAACTGGAACACTGCCCGTAAAACTGACAAAACTACTGCCGCTGAGTTGAACCAGAAAGTTTGTCACTTCAACCTTCTCACCTAGAATGCTTGCGCATGTGTCTTGCTTGAGTATTACTCACCCTAGTTTTATACACACTCACGGCCTAGCTTTCTATGTTTGTTAGTAAGATAACAGCAGGAAGAAAGGAAAGGTTGCTCTTGTGTTTGTGGAATCCTTTAGAATAAATAAATTTAATTTTGACTAAAATTAAATTTATTTATGAGTTGGCACATGTAAAATGACCCTTAATATATAATATCAGTGGTACTTTTGAGCACAGGCTGCCAAAAGGTTGTGATATCAGTGTAAATGCAAGGTGAATTTATTTTCTTTTTATCTTCTGGAACTCAGTTGTTTCAAGGAATACTTTCATGCAGTGTGTTTTGTGTTGCCTCTTATTGTATAAGCTTTGCCATCATACTGTGAGATCTCAGTTTTGATTAAAAAAATCACATTTGACACAATTCTGACAGTTTGTATTATCCCATAATTTGCAATCAGCTTTATTATTTATCATGATGTAGTTTGTGATGTAATATTACTATAAAAAGTAAAATGTAAAATGAATATCTGTTTCGCATGGCCAGCAGCACATTTTTTTGCTAATCGAGGGCTTCTGCATGGCCTTTCCCAGCACTCTACACCCTTGGCCCTGCCAAAGTAGGTCATGCCACTCAAGCCTCTCCATATTAAGTTAAGACCCCAGGTCACTGAAGGTCCAGCCAACCAGCAAAGCCTCCAAGCCTCGGTCAGAAAGTGAATGCTCCAGCAGAAGTTGCGACAAAATTGAAATCACCACCTCCTAAACAGAAATTGTGCATGCTAATCACCCACGCCACTGAGGTTGATCATGTAAAATACTAATACTAAGTAATAGGTCTACCGAACACAATCGACATTAAAATTTGGTGCAGTAAAATCACAATTTTTCGCAAACGTAACCATTTTCAAAGCCTGGCACTATCAGAATTTCAGGATTTTCACAAATACTATAAGACAAGTTTTGTTCATAGGCAAGTTAATTTCGTAGATTACATAAGCTTTACTAATATAGCTTGCTGAGAAAATTATTGAGTTATACATATATATATATATATATATATATGTGTGTATATTTCATCAGAATTGGGAGACAAATAACAATTTAATTATATATATATATATTTATACATACACACACACTCATTCAGTTAGCTAATACATGTACTCATAAAGTTTATGAAAAAAATTGTGTGCGAAAGGTCTGCCTCAGAAATTTACGAACTTACTTTCTTATGAACAAAACTTGTTTTACAGTACTGTGCAGAGGTTTCGAGATTATTTTCTAGCAGACAGAAAGGTACGCAAGACTGTTATTTCTTATATTCAACAATCCTGTGGCCCTGGCTTCCACATGCATATGTACTATACATCTACATGTACGTTGAGAGAGATCGTTCTTGCTGGGTGAAACTAGTCGTCATAATTCTTCACCTACACCATCACGACACAAAATTATTCTGACGACGTTTCGACCAGGCTTGTCCTGGTCTTCTTCAGACTTCAGGTCATATGGTGCAATAGCGGATCCGCAGCAGACTTACATCCACAATAAGGTAGGCCTACATGTACGTTGCCAGCACAGCCTGGGCGAACCGGGAAAGCATGGGAGCGAGGTTGGACGAAAATGGCACCAGGCTGCCGTGGCTGTCGATGGCGCGTCGAGCGACGCAACGCAAGGTGCGCAAAACAGCAGCAGCCGATCTAGAGCGCTGGTCGCCGAGCTCTGGGCTCCGCGCGTTGACTGTCTGTTTCAGCGACACTCCTTTTCGGGTCCTTGACCGTCCAGCCCACTGCAACTGCTGGACTAGCCGTGCGCTGGAAGTTGGGGAAGTGTAGCACCGAACGCAGTGCTGCGTTGGCTGGTGTGTTGTTATTTTAATTTTGGGTTTTATGAATTGTAGTCTTGCTCCATAGCTCGTCGCCAATCTTCATGAGGTAGGCTGCGAGGAGTCGTCAGAGAACTTGTCTGCTGTTTCCAGAATGGCCGAGGAAGTACTCCATTCCGGCGCTGGGGCCGACTTGGACAAGGTGTTGGATGCGACCAGATCAGTACTGCAGTACGACGGTAATGTTGGACGTTCCCGCTCCGTAACATCAGGGATGTCTTTGGAAAAGAGAGCATCCCTGTTGTCGCCTTCTGAGTTCGACGATTCCGAATTCGACGTACCTGTCGTAACACTCCCTACTCTAGAAGATATCTTAGCAGATGAGAGCCAAGGAATCGATCCGTTTGACGCCGATGGTTTGGTGAGCACAATACCCGATCCAGGCCCAGTTGTGGTGCCGAAGAAACAGAAGCAAAGCATACCAAGCAATGTCCATGGCTCTGTACTTCGCCATGCGCGGTTCAAAAACTTGGCTGCGCAGCTGCACACCGCATCTGCGAAGGTATGCAATGACGGATTGTGTGTTTGCGTGCGCGCGTAACTGTGCGAGTGTTTTTTTTTTTCTGCTCATTGAGGTCCGTTTTTTTCTGTTTCTTTTTATTTCTCCTTGGGGTAACTATGAAGTCACCCATTGTATTGTATACAATACAATTCCTCAAATAACAAACAGAAATGTATTAACTTCATGAAAACCATATTATATTCAAGTTTTACGTATTATAATGCGTAAATTATATTAAAACTTGTACAATGTTTTGTGAAAAAAATTGCTACACAAGCTCAAGGAATCAAGTTGTATAATCTGATTTGCTTACAAGCAATTTGCTACAACAGTTAACTGCTTGGCAAATGTTCCTGGATTTCTGATGCACTCCTCCATCTTGGGTCACGTTCAGATACATTCAATAAAATCACATCTAGGAATTATTAGCCCTGGACTAGGGTGGCATACTTTGGGGGAGGGGGGGGGGGGGGGGGTTGCGTGTGCTAAACGGGC